>JBBBDQ010003354.1:0-17815 GCA_037127315.1 Ascarosepion bandense | reverse complement strand
TAAACTGAAATATGAAAATGTGCTTTATTTTCATCTTATTTTGTCTTTTTTCAATAAAAAATTTCAAAATAACCTTGTTTCCCTTGATATTTTCTCTTTTTTTAAACTGAAATATGAAAATGTGCTTTATTTTCATCTAATTTTGTCTTTTTTCAACAAAATTTTAAAAATAACCTTGTTTCCCTTGATATTTTCTCTTTTTTTAATCTGAAATATGAAAATGTGCTTTATTTTCATCTTATTTTGTCTTTTTTCAATAGAAAATTTCAAAATAACCTTGTTTCCCTTGATATTTTCTCTTTTTTTAATCTGAAATAGGAAAATGTGCTTTATTTTCATCTTATTTTCTCTTTTTTCAATAAAAAATTTCAAAATAACGTTTTTTCCCTTGATATTTTCTCTTTTTTACTCTCAAATATGAAAATGTGCTTTATTTTCATCTTTTTTGTATTTTTCAACAAAAAATTTCAAAATAACATTGTTTCCCTTGATATTTTCTCTTTTTTTAATCTGAAATATGAAAATGTGCTTTATTTTCATCTTATTTTGTCTTTTTTCAATAAAAAATTTCAAAATAACCTTGTTTCCCTTGATATTTTCTCTTTTTTAAACTGAAATATGAAAATGTGCTTTATTTTCATCTTTTTTGTCTTTTTTCAATAAAAAATTTCAAAATAACATTGTTTCCCTTGATATTTTCTCTTTTTTTAATCTGAAATATGAAAATGTGCTTTATTTTCATCTTATTTTGTCTTTTTTCAAAAAAAATTTAATGATAACCTTGTTTCCCTTGATATTTTCTCTTTTTAAACTGAAATATGAAAATGTGCTTTATTTTCATCTTATTTTGTCTTTTTCAATAAAAAATTTCAAAATAACCTTGTTTCCCTTGATATTTTCTCTTTTTTAATCTGAAATACGAAAATGTGCTTTATTTACATTTTAGTTTGGCATTTTTCAAAAAAAAACTTAAAAATAACCTTGTTTCCCTTGATATTTTCTCATTTTTTAATTTGAAATCAGAAAATGTGCTTTATTTTCATCTTATTTTGTCTTTTTTCAACAAAATTTTAAAAATAACCTTGTTTCCCTTGATATTTTCTCTTTTTTTAATCTGAAATATGAAAATGTGCTTTATTTTCATCTTATTTTGTCTTTTTTCAATAGAAAATTTCAAAATAACCTTGTTTCCCTTGATATTTTCTCTTTTTTTAATCTGAAATAGGAAAATGTGCTTTATTTTCATCTTATTTTCTCTTTTTTCAATAAAAAATTTCAAAATAACGTTTTTTTCCCTTGATATTTTCTCTTTTTTACTCTCAAATATGAAAATGTGCTTTATTTTCATCTTTTTTGTATTTTTCAACAAAAAATTTCAAAATAACATTGTTTCCCTTGATATTTTCTCTTTTTTTAATCTGAAATATGAAAATGTGCTTTATTTTCATCTTATTTTGTCTTTTTTCAAAAAAAATTTAATGATAACCTTGTTTCCCTTGATATTTTCAATTTTTTCATCTGAAATATGAAAATGTGCTTTATTTTCATCTTATTTTGTCTTTTTTCTATAAAAAATTTCAAAATAACCTTGTTTCGCTTGATATTTTTCTCTTTTTTACTCTGAAATACGAAAATGTGCTTTATTTACATTTTAGTTTGGCTTTTTTCAAAAAAAATTAAAAAATAACATTGTTTCCCTTGATATTTTCTCATTTTTTAATTTGAAATCTGAAAATGTGCCTTATTTTCATCTAATTTTGTCTTTTTTCAACAAAATTTTAAAAATAACCTTGTTTCCCTTGATATTTTCTCTTTTTTAATCTGAAATATGAAAATGTGCTTTATTTTCATCTTATTTTCTCTTTTTCAATAATAAAATTTCAAAATAACATTTTTTCCCTTGATATTTTCTCTTTTTTACTCTGAAATATGAAAATGTGCTTTATTTTCATCTTTTTTGTCTTTTTTCAATAAAAAATTTCAAAATAACCTTGTTTCCCTTGATATTTTCTCTTTTTTAATCTGAAATATGAAAATGTGCTTTATTTTCATCTTATTTTGTCTTTTTTCAATAGAAAATTTCAAAATAACCTTGTTTCCCTTGATATTTTCTCTTTTTTTAATCTGAAATATGAAAATGTGCTTTATTTTCATCTTATTTTCTCTTTTTTCAATGAAAAATTTCAAAATAACGTTTTTTCCCTTGATATTTTCTCTTTTTTACTCTGAAATATGAAAATGTGCTTTATTTTCATCTTTTTTGTCTTTTTCAATATAAAATTTCAAAATAACATTGTTCCCCTTGATATTTTCTCTTTTTTTAATCTGAAATATGAAAATATGCTTTATTTTCATCTTATTTTGTCTTTTTTCTATAAAAAATTTCAAAATAACCTTGTTTCCCTTGATATTTTCTCTTTTTTAAACTGAAATATGAAAATGTGCTTTATTTTCATCTTTTTTGTCTTTTTTCAATAAAAAATTTCAAAATAACATTGTTTCCCTTGATATTTTCTCTTTTTTTAATCTGAAATATGAAAATGTGCTTTATTTTCATCTTATTTTGTCTTTTTTCAAAAAAAATTTAATGATAACCTTGTTTCCCTTGATATTTTCTCTTTTTTCATCTGAAATATGAAAATGTGCTTTATTTTCATCTTATTTTGTCTTTTTTCTATAAAAAAATTTCAAAATAACCTTGTTTCCCTTGATATTTTCTCTTTTTTTAAACTGAAATATGAAAATGTGATTTATTTTCATCTTATTTTGTCTTTTTTCAATAAAAAATTTCAAAATAACCTTGTTTCCCTTGATATTTTCTCTTTTTTACTCTGAAATACGAAAATGTGCTTTATTTACATTTTAGTTTGGCATTTTTCAAAAAAAAACTTAAAAATAACCTTGTTTCCCTTGATATTTTCTCATTTTTTAATTTGAAATCAGAAAATGTGCTTTATTTTCATCTAATTTTGTCTTTTTTCAACAAAATTTTGAAAATAACCTTGTTTCCCTTGATATTTTCTCTTTTTTTAATCTGAAATATGAAAATGTGCTTTATTTTCATCTTATTTTGTCTTTTTTCAATAGAAAATTTCAAAATAACCTTGTTTCCCTTGATATTTTCTCTTTTTTTAATCTGAAATAGGAAAATGTGCTTTATTTTCATCTTATTTTCTCTTTTTTCAATAAAAAATTTCAAAATAACGTTTTTCCCCTTGATATTTTCTCTTTTTTACTCTCAAATATGAAAATGTGCTTTATTTTAATCTTTTTTGTATTTTTCAACAAAAAATTTCAAAATAACATTGTTTCCCTTGATATTTTCTCTTTTTTTAATCTGAAATATGAAAATGTGCTTTATTTTCATCTTATTTTGTCTTTTTTCAAAAAAAATTTAATGATAACCTTGTTTCCCTTGATATTTTCAATTTTTTCATCTGAAATATGAAAATGTGCTTTATTTTCATCTTATTTTCTCTTTTTTCAATAAAAAATTTAAAAATAACGTTTTTTCCCTTGATATTTTCTCTTTTTTACTCTGAAATATGAAAATGTGCTTTATTTTCATCTTTTTTCTCTTTTTTTCAATAAAAAATTTCAAAATAACATTGTTTCCCTTGATATTTTCTCTTTTTTTAATCTGAAATATGAAAATGTGCTTTATTTTCATCTTATTTTGTCTTTTTTCAAAAAAAATTTAATGATAACCTTGTTTCCCTTGATATTTTCTCTTTTTTAATCTGAAATATGAAAATGTGCTTTATTTTCATCTTATTTTGTCTTTTTTCTATAAAAAAATTTCAAAATAACCTTGTTTCCCTTGATATTTTCTCTTTTTTAAACTGAAATATGAAAATGTGCTTTATTTTCATCTTATTTTGTCTTTTATCAATAAAAAATTTCAAAATAACCTTGTTTCCTTTGATATTTTCTCTTTTTTACTCTGAAATACGAAAATGTGCTTTATTTACATTTTAGTTTGGCTTTTTTCAAAAAAAATTAAAAAATAAACTTGTTTCCCTTGATATTTTCTCATTTTTTAATTTGAAATCTGAAAATGTGCTTTATTTTCATCTAATTTTGTCTTTTTTCAACAAAATTTTAAAAATAACCTTGTTTCCCTTGATATTTTCTCTTTTTTTTAATCTGAAATATGAAAATGTGCTTTATTTTCATCTCATTTTGTCTTTTTTCAATAGAAAATTTCAAAATAACCTTGTTTCCCTTGATATTTTCTCTTTTTTTAATCTGAAATAGGAAAATGTGCTTTATTTTCATCTTATTTTCTCTTTTTTCAATAAAAAATTTCAAAATAATGTTTTTTCCCTTGATATTTTCTCTTTTTTCCTCTGAAATATGAAAATGTGCTTTATTTTATCTTTTTTATATTTTTCAACAAAAAATTTCAAAATAACATTGTTTCCTTTGATATTTTCTCTTTTTTTAATCTGAAATATGAAAATGTTCTTTATTTTCATCTTATTTTGTCTTTTTTCAAAAAAAATTTAATGATAACCTTGTTTCCCTTGATATTTTCAATTTTTTTCATCTGAAATATGAAAATGTGCTTTATTTTCATCTTATTTTGTCTTTTTTCTATAAAAAATTTCAAAATAACCTTGTTTCCCTTGATATTTTCTCTTTTTTAAACTGAAATATGAAAATGTGCTTTATTTTCATCTTATTTTGTCTTTTTTCAATAAAAATTTCAAAATAACATTGTTTCCCTTGATATTTTCTCTTTTTTTAATCTGAAATATGAAAATGTGCTTTATTTTCATCTTATTTTGTCTTTTTTCAAAAAAAATTTAATGATAACCTTGTTTCCCTTGATATTTTCTCTTTTTTCATCTGAAATATGAAAATGTGCTTTATTTTCATCTTATTTTGTCTTTTTTCTATAAAAAAATTTCAAAATAACCTTGTTTCCCTTGATATTTTCTCTTTTTTAAACTGAAATATGAAAATGTGATTTATTTTCATCTTATTTTGTCTTTTTTCAATAAAATATTTCAAAATAACCTTGTTTCCCTTGATATTTTCTCTTTTTTACTCTGAAATACGAAAATGTGCTTTATTTACATTTTAGTTTGGCATTTTTCAAAAAAAAACTTAAAAATAACCTTGTTTCCCTTGATATTTTCTCATTTTTTAATTTGAAATCAGAAAATGTGCTTTATTTTCATCTAATTTTGTCTTTTTTCAACAAAATTTTGAAAATAACCTTGTTTCCCTTGATATTTTCTCTTTTTTTAATCTGAAATATGAAAATGTGCTTTATTTTCATCTTATTTTGTCTTTTTTCAATAGAAAATTTCAAAATAACCTTGTTTCCCTTGATATTTTCTCTTTTTTTAATCTGAAATAGGAAAATTTGCTTTATTTTCATGTTATTTTCTCTTTTTTCAATAAAAAATTTCAAAATAACGTTTTTCCCCTTGATATTTTCTCTTTTTTACTCTCAAATATGAAAATGTGCTTTATTTTAATCTTTTTTGTATTTTTCAACAAAAAATTTCAAAATAACATTGTTTCCCTTGATATTTTCTCTTTTTTTAATCTGAAATATGAAAATGTGCTTTATTTTCATCGTATTTTGTCTTTTTTCAAAAAAAATTTAATGATAACCTTGTTTCCCTTGATATTTTCAATTTTTTCATCTGAAATATGAAAATGTGCTTTATTTTCATCTTATTTTCTCTTTTTTCAATAAAAAATTTAAAAATAACGTTTTTTCCCTTGATATTTTCTCTTTTTTACTCTGAAATATGAAAATGTGCTTTATTTTCATCTTTTTTCTCTTTTTTCAATAAAAAATTTCAAAATAACATTGTTTCCCTTGATATTTTCTCTTTTTTTAATCTGAAATATGAAAATGTGCTTTATTTTCATCTTATTTTGTCTTTTTTCAAAAAAAATTTAATGATAACCTTGTTTCCCTTGATATTTTCTCTTTTTTAATCTGAAATATGAAAATGTGCTTTATTTTCATCTTATTTTGTCTTTTTTCTATAAAAAAATTTCAAAATAACCTTGTTTCCCTTGATATTTTCTCTTTTTTAAACTGAAATATGAAAATGTGCTTTATTTTCATCTTATTTTGTCTTTTATCAATAAAAAATTTCAAAATAACCTTGTTTCCTTTGATATTTTCTCTTTTTTACTCTGAAATACGAAAATGTGCTTTATTTACATTTTAGTTTGGCTTTTTTTCAAAAAAAATTAAAAAATAAACTTGTTTCCCTTGATATTTTCTCATTTTTTAATTTGAAATCTGAAAATGTGCTTTATTTTCATCTAATTTTGTCTTTTTTCAACAAAATTTTAAAAATAACCTTGTTTCCCTTGATATTTTCTCTTTTTTTAATCTGAAATATGAAAATGTGCTTTATTTTCATCTCATTTTGTCTTTTTTCAATAGAAAATTTCAAAATAACCTTGTTTCCCTTGATATTTTCTCTTTTTTTAATCTGAAATAGGAAATTGTGCTTTATTTTCATCTTATTTTCTCTTTTTTCAATAAAAAATTTCAAAATAATGTTTTTTCCCTTGATATTTTCTCTTTTTTTCCTCTGAAATATGAAAATGTGCTTTATTTTATCTTTCTTGTATTTTTCAACAAAAAATTTCAAAATAACATTGTTTCCTTTGATATTTTCTCTTTTTTTAATCTGAAATATGAAAATGTTCTTTATTTTCATCTTATTTTGTCTTTTTTCAAAAAAAATTTAATGATAACCTTTTTTCCCTTGATATTTTCAATTTTTTCATCTGAAATATGAAAATGTGCTTTATTTTCATCTTATTTTGTCTTTTCTATAAAAAATTTCAAAATAACCTTGTTTCCCTTGATATTTTCTCTTTTTTAAACTGAAATATGAAAATGTGCTTTATTTTCATCTTATTTTGTCTTTTATCAATAAAAAATTTCAAAATAACCTTGTTTCGCTTAATATTTTCTCTTTTTTTACTCTGAAATACGAAAATGTGCTTTATTTACATTTTAGTTTGGCTTTTTTCAAAAAAAAATTAAAAAATAACCTTGTTTCCCTTGATATTTTCTCATTTTTTAATTTGAAATCTGAAAATGTGCCTTATTTTCATCTAATTTTGTCTTTTTTCAACAAAATTTTAAAAATAACCTTGTTTCCCTTGATATTTTCTCTTTTTTAATCTGAAATATGAAAATGTGCTTTATTTTCATCTTATTTTCTCTTTCTCAATAATAAAATTTCAAAATAACGTTTTTTCCCTTGATATTTTCTCTTTTTTACTCTGAAATATGAAAATGTGCTTTATTTTCATCTTTTTTGTCTTTTTTCAATAAAAAATTTCAAAATAACATTGTTTCCCTTGATATTTTCTCTTTTTTTAATCTGAAATATGAAAATGTGCTTTATTTTCATCTTATTTTGTCTTTTTTCAGAAAAAATTTAATGATAACCTTGTTTCCCTTGATATTTTCTCTTTTTTCATCTGAAATATGAAAATGTGCTTTATTTTCAACACATTTTGTCTTTTTTCAATAAAAAAATTTCAAAATAACCTTGTTTCCCTTGATATTTTCTCTTTTTTAATCTGAAATATGAAAATGTGCTTTATTTTCATCTTATTTTGTCTTTTTTCAATAAAAAATTTCAAAATAACCTTGTTTCCCTTGATATTTTCTCTTTTTTACTCTGAAATACGAAAATGTGCTTTATTTACATTTTAGTTTGGCTTTTTTCAAAAAAAAATTAAAAAATAACCTTGTTTCCCTTGATATTTTCTCATTTTTTAATTTGAAATCTGAAAATGTGCTTTATTTTCATCTAATTTTGTCTTTTTTCAACAAAATTTTAAAAATAACCTTGTTTCCCTTGATATTTTCTCTTTTTTAATCTGAAATATGAAAATGTGCTTTATTTTCATCTTATTTTCTCTTTTTCAATAATAAAATTTCAAAATAACGTTTTTTCCCCTTGATATTTTCTCTTTTTTACTCTGAAATATGAAAATGTGCTTTATTTTCATCTTTTTTCTCTTTTTTTCAATAAAAAATTTCAAAATAACATTGTTTCCCTTGATATTTTCTCTTTTTTTAATCTGAAATATGAAAATGTGCTTTATTTTCATCTTATTTTGTCTTTTTTCAAAAAAAATTTAATGATAACCTTGTTTCCCTTGATATTTTCTCTTTTTTAATCTGAAATATGAAAATGTGCTTTATTTTCATCTTATTTTGTCTTTTTTCTATAAAAAAATTTCAAAATAACCTTGTTTCCCTTGATATTTTCTCTTTTTTAATCTGAAATATGAAAATGTGCTTTATTTTCATCTTATTTTGTCTTTTTTCAATAGAAAATTTCAAAATAACATTGTTTCCCTTGATATTTTCTCTTTTTTACTCTGAAATACGAAAATGTGCTTTATTTACATTTTAGTTTGGCTTTTTTCAAAAAAAATTAAAAAAATAACCTTGTTTCCCTTGATATTTTCTCATTTTTTAATTTCAAATATGAAAATGTGCTTTATTTTCATCTAATTTTGTCTTTTTTCAACAAAATTTTTAAAATAACCTTGTTTCCCTTGATATTTTCTCTTTTTTAATCTGAAATATGAAAATGTGCTTTATTTTCATCTTATTTTGTCTTTTTTCAATAGAAAATTTCAAAATAAACTTGTTTCCCTTGATATTTTCTCTTTTTTTAATCTGAAATAGGAAAATGTGCTTTATTTTCATCTTATTTTCTCTTTTTTCAATAAAAAATTTCAAAATAATGTTTTTTCCCTTGATATTTTCTCTTTTTTCCTCTGAAATATGAAAATGTGCTTTATTTTATCTTTTTTGTATTTTTCAACAAAAAATTTCAAAATAACATTGTTTCCTTTGATATTTTCTCTTTTTTTAATCTGAAATATGAAAATGTTCTTTATTTTCATCTTATTTTGTCTTTTTTCAATAAAAAATTTCAAAATAACCTTTTTTCCCTTGATATTTTCTCTTTTTTAATCTGAAATATGAAAATGTGCTTTATTTTCATCTTTTTTGTCTTTTTTCAATAAAAAATTTCAAAATAACATTGTTTCCCTTGATATTTTCTCTTTTTTTAATCTGAAATATGAAAATGTGCTTTATTTTCATCTTATTTTGTCTTTTTTCAAAAAAAATTTAATGATAACCTTCTTTCCCTTGATATTTTCTCTTTTTTCATCTGAAATATGAAAATGTGCTTTATTTTCACCTTATCTTGTCTTTTTTCAATAAAAAATTACAAATTAACCATGTTTCTCTTGATATTTTCTTCTTTTTTAATCTGAAATATTAAAATGTGCTTTATTTTCATCTTATTTTGTCTTTTTTCAATAAAAAATTTCAAAATAAACTTGTTTCCCTTGATATTTTCTCTTTTTTACTCTGAAATACGAAAATGCGCTTTATTTTCATCTAATTTTGCCTTTTTTCAAAAAAATTTAAAAAATAACCATGTTTCCCTTGATATTTTCTCTTTTTTAATCTGAAATATGAAAATGTTCTTTATTTTCATCTGATTTTGTCTTTTTTCAATAGAAAATTTCAAAATAACCATGTTTCCCTTGATATTTTCTCTTTTTTTAATCTGAAAGATGAAAATGTGCTTTATTTTCATCTTATTTTCTCTTTTTTCAATAAAAAATTTCAAAATAACCTTTTTGCCCTTGATATTTTCTCTTTTTTACTCTGAAATATGAAAATGTGCTTTATTTTCATCTTTTTTTGTCTTTTTTCAATAAAAAATTTCAAAATAACATTGTTTCCCTTGATATTTTCTCTTTTTTTAATCGGAAATATGAAAATGTGCTTTATTTTCATCTTATTTTGTCATTTTTCAAAAAAAATTTAATAATAACCTTGTTTCCCTTGATATTTTCTCTTTTTTCATCTGAAATATGAAAATGTGCTTTATTTTCATCTTATTTTGTCTTTTTTCAATAAAAAATTGCAAAATAACCTTGTTTCCCTTGATATTTTCAATTTTAATCTGAAATATGAAAATATGCTTTATTTTCATCATATTTTGTCATTTTTCAATAAAAAATTTCAAAATAACCTTGTTTCCCTTGATATTTTCTCTTTTTTACTCTGAAATACGAAAATGTGCTTTATTTTCATCTAATTTTGCCTTTTTTCAAAAAAATTTAAACAATAACCATGTTTCCCTTGATATTTTCTCTTTTTTAATCTGAAATATGAAAATGTGCTTTATTTTCATCCTATTTTCTCTTTTTTCAATAGAAAATTTCAAAATAACCTTGTTTCCCTTGATATTTTCTCTTTTTTTAATCTGAAATATGAAAATGTGCTTTATTTTCATCTTATTTTCTCTTTTTTCAATAAAAAATTTCAAAATAACCTTTTTGCCCTTGATATTTTCTCTTTTTTTAATCGGAAATATGAAAATGTGCTTTATTTTCATCTTGTTTTGCCTTTTTTCAAAAAAAATTTAATAATAACCTTGTTTCCCTTGATATTTTCTCTTTTTTCATCTGAAATATGAAAATGTGCTTTATTTTCATCTTATTTTGTCTTTTTTCAATAAAAAATTGCAAAATAACCTTGTTTCCCTTGATATTTTCTCTTTTTTAAACTGAAATATTAAAATGTGCTTTATTTTCATTTTATTTTGTCTTTTTTCAGTAAAAAGGTTCAAAATAACCATGTTTCCCTTGATATTTTCAATTTTAATCTGAAATATGAAAATGTGCTTTATTTTCATCTTATTTTGTCTTTTTTCAATAAAGAATTTCAAAATAACCATGTTTCCCTTGATATTTTCTCTTTTTTAATCTGAAATATGAAAATGTGCTTTATTTTCATCTTATTTTGTCGTTTTTCAATTAAAAATTTCAAAATAACCTTGTTTCCCTGGATATTTTCTCCTTTTTACTCTGAAATACGAAAATCTGGTTTATTTACATCTTATTGTGGCTTTTTTCAAAAATAATTTAAAAATAACCTTGTTTCCCTTGATATTTTCTCATTTTTAATCTGAAATATGAAAATGTGCTTTATTTTCTTCTTATTTTGTCTTTTTTCAATAACAATTTCAAAATAACCTTGTTTCCCTTGATATTTTCTCTTTTTTCATCTGAAATATGAAAATGTGCTTTATTTACATCTTCTTTTGTCTTTTTTCAATAAAAAAAATTTCAAAATAACTTGTTTCTTTGATATTTTCTCTTTTTTTAATCTGAAATATGAAAATGTGCTTCATTTTCATCTTATTTTGTCTTTTTCAATAAAAATTTCAAAATAACCTTGTTTCCCTTGATATTTTCTCTTTTTTACTCTGCAATACGAAAATGTGCTTTATTTACATCTTAGTTTGGCTTTTTTCAAACAAAATTTAAAAATAACCTTGTTTCCCTTGATATTTTCTCATTTTTTAATCTGCAATCTGAAAATGTGCTTTATTTTCATCTCATTTTGTCTTTTTTCAACAAAATTTTAAAGATAACCTTGTTTCCCTTGATATTTTCTCTTTTTTAATCTGAAATATGAAAATGTGCTTTATTTTCATCTTATTTTCTCTTTTTTCAATAAAAAATGTCAAAATAACCTTGTTTCCCTTGATATTTTCTTTTTTTTAATCTGAAATATGAAAATGTGCTTTATTTTCATCTTATTTTGTCTTTTTTCAATAAAAAATTTCAAAATAAACTTGTTTCCATTGATATTTTCTCTTTTTTACTCTGAAATACGAAAATGTGCTTTATTTTCATCTTATTTTGTCTTTTTTCAATAGAAAATTTCAAAATAACCTTGTTTCCCTTGATATTTTCTCATTTTTTAATCTGAAATATGAAAATGTGCTTTATTTTCATCTAATTTTGTCTTTTTTCAACAAAATTTTAAAGATAACCTTGTTTCCCTTGATATTTTCTCTTTTTTAATCAGAAATAAGAAAATGTGCTTTATTTTCATCTTATTTTGTCTTTTTTCAATAAAAAATTTTAAAATAACCTTGTTTCCCTTGATATTTACTTTTTTTTTTAATCTGAAATATAAAAATGTGCTTTATTTACATCTTATTTTGTTTTTTTCAATAAAAAATTTCAAAATAACCTTTTTTCCCTTGATATTTTCTCTTTTTTAATCTGAAATATGAAAATGTGCTTTATTTTCATCTTTTTTGTCTTTTTTCAATAAAAAAATTTCAAAATAACATTGTTTCCCTTGATATTTTCCCTTTTTTAATCTGAAATATGAAAATGTGCTTTATTTTCATCTGATTTTCTCTTTTTTCAATAGAAAATTTCAAAATAACCTTGTTTCCCTTGATATTTTCTCTTTTTTTAATCTGAAATATGAAAATGTGCTTTATTTTCATCTTATTTTCTCTTTTTTCAATAAAAAATTTCAAAATAACCTTTTTGCCCTTGATATTTTCTCTTTTTTTAATCGGAAATATGAAAATGTGCTTTATTTTCATCTTGTTTTGTCTTTTTTCAAAAAAAATTTAATAATAACCTTGTTTCCCTTGATATTTTCTCTTTTTTCATCTGAAATATGAAAATGTGCTTTATTTTCATCTTATTTTGTCTTTTTTCAATAAAAAATTGCAAAATAACCTTGTTTCCCTTGATATTTTCTCTTTTTTAAACTGAAATATGAAAATGTGCTTTATTTTCATTTTATTTTGTCTTTTTTCAGTAAAAAGTTTCAAAATAACCATGTTTCCCTTGATATTTTCAATTTTAATCTGAAATATGAAAATGTGCTTTATTTTCATCTTATTTTGTCTTTTTTCAATAAAAAATTTCAAAATAACCTTGTTTCCCTTGATATATTCACTTTTTTGATCTGAAATATGAAAATGTGCTTTATTTTCATCTTATTTTGTCTTTTTTCAAAAAACATTTAATAATAACCTTGTTTCCCTTGATATTTTCTCTTTTTTAATCTGAAATATGAAAATGTGCTTTATTTTCATCTTATTTTGTCTTTTTTTAATAAAAAATTTCAAAATAACCTTGTTTCTCTTGATATTTTCTATTTTTTAAACTGAAATATGAAAATGTGCTTTATTTTCATCTTATTTTGTCTTTTTTCAATAAAAAATTTCAAAATAACCTTGTTTCCCTTGATATTTTCACTTTTTTAATCTGAAATATGAAAATGTGCTTTATTTTCATCTTATTTTGTCTATTCTCAATAAAAAAAATTTCAAAATAACCTTGTTTCCCTTGATATTTTCTCTTTTTTAAACTGAAATATGAAAATGTGCTTTATTTTCATCTTATTTTGTCTTTTTTCAATAAAAAATTTCAAAATAAGCTTGTTTCCCTTGATATTTTCACTTTTTTAATCTGAAATATGAAAATGTGCTTTATTTTCATCTTATTTTGTCTATTCTCAATAAAAAATTTCAAATTAACCTTGTTTCCCTTGATATTTTCGCTTTTTTAATCTGAAATATGAAAATGTGCTTTATTTTCATCTGATTTTATCTTTTGTCAATAAAAAATTTCAAAATAACCTTGTTTCACTTGATATTTTCTTTTTTCTTAATCTGAAATATTAAAATGTGCTTTATTTTCATCTTATTTTGTCTTTTTTCAATAAAAAGTTTCAAAATAAACTTGTTTACCTTGATATTTTCTCTTTTTTACTCTGAAATACGAAAATGTGCTTTATTTTCATCTAATTTTGCCTTTTTTCAAAAAAAATTTAAAAAATAACCATGTTTCCCTTGATATTTTCTCTTTTTTAATCTGAAATATGAAAATGTTCTTTATTTTCAACTTATTTTGTCTTTTTTCAATAGAAAATTTCAAAATAACCTTGTTTCCCTTGATATTTTCTCTTTTTTTAATCTGAAATATGAAAATGTGCTTTATTTTCATCTTATTTTCTCATTTTTCAATAAAAAATTTCAAAATAACCTTGTTTCTCTTGATATTTTCTATTTTTTAAACTGAAATATGAAAATATGCTTTATTTTCATCTTATTTTGTCTTTTTTCAATAAAAAATTTCAAAATAACCTTGTTTCCCTTGATATTTTCACTTTTTTAATCTGAAACATGAACACGTGCTTTATTTTCATCTTATTTTGTCTATTCTCAATAAAAAATTTCAAAATAACCTTGTTTCCCTTGATATTTTCGCTTTTTTAATCTGAAATATGAAAATGTGCTTTATTTTCATCTGATTTTGTCTTTTGTCAATAAAAAATTTCAAAATAACCTTGTTTCCCTTGATATTTTTTATTTTCTTAATCTGAAATATTAAAATGTGCTTTATTTTCATCTTATTTTGTCTTTTGTCAATAAAAAATTTCAAAATAAACTTGTTTACCTTGATATTTTCTCTTTTTTACTCTGAAATACGAAAATGTGCTTTATTTTCATCTAATTTTGCCTTTTTTCAAAAAAATTTAAAAAATAACCATGTTTCCCTTGATATTTTCTCTTTTTTAATCTGAAATATGAAAATGTTCTTTATTTTCATCTTATTTTGTCTGTTTTCAATAAAAAAATTTCAAAATAACCTTGTTTCCCTTGATATTTTCTCATTTTTTAATCTGAAATATGAAAATGTGCTTTATTTTCATCTTATTTTGTCTTTTTTCTATAAAAAATTTCAAAATAACCTTGTTTCCCTTGATATTTTCTCTTTTTTACTCTGAAATACGAAAATGTGCTTTATTTACATCTTAGTTTGGCTTTTTTCAAAAAAGATTAAAAAATAGCCTTGTTTCCTTTGATATTTCCTCATTTTTTAATCTGAAATCTGAAAATGTGCTTTATTTTCATCTAATTTTGTCATTTTTCAACAAAATTTTAAAAATAACCTTGTTTCCCTTGATATTTTCTCTTTTTTAATCTGAAATATGAAAATGTGCTTTATTTTCATCTTATTTTGTATTTTTTCAATAAAAAATTTCAAAATAACCTTGTTTCCCTTGATATTTTCTTTTTTTTTTAATCTGAAATATTAAAATGTGCTTTATTTTTATCTTATTTTGTCTTTTTTCAATAAAAATTTCAATATAATCTTGTTTCCTTTGATATTTTCTCTTTTTTACTCTGAAATATGAAAATGTGCTTTATTTTCATCTTTTTAGTCTTTTTTCAAGAAAAAATTTCAAAATAACAATGTTTCCCTTGATATTTTCTCTTTTTTTAATCTGAAATATGAAAATGTGCTTTATTTTCATCTTATTTTGTGTTTTTTCAAAAAACATTTAATAATAACCTTGTTTCCCTTGATATTTTCTCTTTTTTAATCTGAAATATGAAAATGTGCTTGATTTTCATCTTATTTTGTCTTTTTTCAATAAAAAATTTCAAAATAACCTTGTTTCTCTTGATATTTTCTATTTTTTAAACTGAAATATGAAAATGTGCTTTATTTTCATCTTATTTTGTCTTTTTTCAATAAAAAATTTCAAAATAACCTTGTTTCCCTTGATATTTTCACTTTTTTAATCTGAAATATGAAAATGTGCTTTATTTTCATCTTATTTTGTCTATTCTCAATAAAAAATTTCAAAATAACCTTGTTTCCCTTGATATTTTCTCTTTTTTAAACTGAAATATGAAAATGTGCTTTATTTTCATCTTATTTTGTCTTTTTTCAATAAAAAATTTCAAAATAAGCTTGTTTCCCTTGATATTTTCACTTTTTTAATCTGAAATATGAAAATGTGCTTTATTTTCATCTTATTTTGTCTATTCTCAATAAAAAAATTTCAAAATAACCTTGTTTCCCTTGATATTTTCGCTTTTTTAATCTGAAATATGAAAATGTGCTTTATTTTCATCTGATTTTATCTTTTGTCAATAAAAAATTTCAAAATAACCTTGTTTCACTTGATATTTTCTGTTTTCTTAATCTGAAATATTAAAATGTGCTTTATTTTCATCTTATTTTGTCTTTTTTCAATAAAAAGTTTCAAAATAAACTTGTTTACCTTGATATTTTCTCTTTTTTACTCTGAAATACGAAAATGTGCTTTATTTTCATCTAATTTTGCCTTTTTTCAAAAAAATTTAAAAAATAACCATGTTTCCCTTGATATTTTCTCTTTTTTAATCTGAAATATGAAAATGTTCTTTATTTTCAACTTATTTTGTCTTTTTTCAATAGAAAATTTCAAAATAACCTTGTTTCCCTTGATATTTTCTCTTTTTTTGATCTGAAATATGAAAATGTGCTTTATTTTCATCTTATTTTCTCCTTTTTCAATAAAAAATTTCAAAATAACCTTTTTTCCCTTGATATTTTCTCTTTTTTACTCTGAAATATGAAAATGTGCTTTATTTTCATCTTTTTTGTCCTTTTTCAATAAAAAATTTCAAAATAACCTTGTTTCCCTTGATATTTTCAATTTTAATATGAAATATGAAAATGTGCTTTATTTTCATCTTATTTTGTCTTTTTTCAATAAAAATTTCAAAATAACCTTGTTTCCCTTGATATTTTCACTTTTTTAATCTGAAATATGAAAATGTGCTTTATTTTCATCTTATTTTGTCTTTTTTCTATAAAAAATTTCAAAATAACCTTGTTTCCCATGATATTTTCTCTTTTTTAATCTGAAATATGAAAATGTGCTTTATTTTCATCTAATTTTGTCTTTTTTCAACAAAATTTTAAAAATAACCTTGTTTCCCGTGACATTTTCTCTTTTTTAATCTGAAATATGAAAATGTGCTTTATTTTCATCTTATTTTGTCTTTTTTCAATAAAAAATTTCAAAATAACCTTGTTTCCCTTGATATTTTCTTTTGTTTTTAATCTAAAATATTAAAATGTGCTTTATTTTCATCTTATTTTGTCTGTTTTCAATAAAAAAAATTTCAAAATAACCTTGTTTCCCTTGATATTTTCTCATTTTTTAAACTGAAATATGAAAATGTGCTTTATTTTCATCTTATTTTGTATTTTTTCAATAAAAAATTTCAAAATAACCTTGTTTCCCTTGATATTTTCTCTTTTTTACTCTGAAATACGAAAATGTGCTTTATTTACATCTTAGTTTGGCTTTTTTCAAAAAAGATTAAAAAATAGCCTTGTTTCCTTTGATATTTCCTCATTTTTTAATCTGAAATCTGAAAATGTGCTTTATTTTCATCTAATTTTGTCTTTTTTCAACAAAATTTTAAAAATAACCTTGTTTCCCTTGATATTTTCTCTTTTTTAATCTGAAATATGAAAGTGTGCATTATTTTCATCTTATTTTGTCTTTTTTCAATAAAAAATTTCAAAATAACCTTGTTTCCCTTGATATTTTCTTTTTTTTTAATCTGAAATATGAAAATGTGCTTTATTTTCATCTTATTTTGTCTTTTTTCAATAAAAAATTTCAATATAATTTTGTTTCCTTTGATATTTTATCTTTTTTACTCTGAAATATGAAAATGTGCTTTATTTTCATCTTTTTAGTCTTTTTTCAAGAAAAAATTTCAAAATAACAATGTTTCCCTTGATATTTTCTCTTTTTTTAATCTGAAATATGAAAATGTGCTTTATTTTCATCTTATTTTGTCTTTTTTCAAAAAAAATTTAATAATAACCTTGTTTCCCTTGATATTTTCTCTTTTTTAATCTGAAATATGAAAATGTGCTTGATTTTCATCTTATTTTGTCTTTTTTCAAAAAAAATTTCAAAATGACCTTGTTTCCCTTGATATTTTCTCTTTTTTAATCTGAAATATGAAAATGTGCTTTTATTTTCATCTTATTTTGTCTTTTTTCAATAAAAATTTTCAAAATAAGCTTGTTTCCCTTGATATTTTCACTTTTTTAATCTGAAATATGAAAATGTGCTTTATTTTCATCTGATTTT
>JBBBDQ010003316.1:0-24409 GCA_037127315.1 Ascarosepion bandense | reverse complement strand
AAGCAATCGTCTGGAAGGAATTCCACAGTCAGGAAGTATTCAATGCACGGGCTGATGGTAGATTTATATATGTACAGGATAGATTTAGACGGAAAAAACTTCCGGGCCCTACACAGAGAACCGACTTTCATAGCAGCGGATTTGCAATGGATTCGATATAATCATTCCATTTGAGGTCCGCTGAAAGTGTGAGACAAGGAGGCGTAGTGTTTTACTCTCTGGGTGGCAAGCCTGGTCCATGCTAATGGGAGGTAGGTGAGATTGTCGATGATGGTTAATTGAGAGTAGCTTCGTTTAGAAGCATTAAAATTTACTAGCCATTTCTTACCCCAGTCCACTATGGATTGGAAGTCTTTTTCAATCTCGGCTGCGAGGTTAGCTTTGACGCCTACACCAGAATTTTGGTCGAGGCGAGAGTAAACTGTGGTGTCATCGGCGTACAAACCTACCTGGGCTCTTATGGAATCAGGGAGATCATTAATGTATATCAGGAAGAGTGTAGGACCTAAGATGGAGCCTTGGGGGACACCTGTGTTTGTATGGTAGTTCTGGGAGGCATGTCCGTTTAATACCACCTTCATTGTGCGGTTAGAGAGGAATGACTGGATTAGTTCAAACAAATGTCGGATTATACCATAGCTCCACGGTTACATAGAAAGGCCAGCATGCCAAACTCTGTCGAAAGCCTTAGATATATCCAATGCAACGGTTCTGGTTCGCTATTCCTGTTGAGTGCCTTGTATATGTACTCGGTGATGGTCGTTAGCATATCAGCAGTAGACCTGGTGAAGCGGAAACCATATTGATTGTCCGAGAGGAGCCTGTGTGCTGTGAGATGCTGAACCACCTCGGCTTATATCGAAATTTCCATCTGTTTTCTATTTTACTGAACTTTTGGATTGGTGAAAGGGATATTACGTCTATCAAATTCATTTTTTATAAACACGTCAGTATATATTTTCTCACTCATATCTACGGTTTCCTTCTATGCTTTCATAGACAAGCGTCATTTTCATTTAAACACATTAGACATTTAAACACATTTAAAGCGATTCACCTTATATAACGTATCGTAAAGACAGCACTCACGGCAACTCAGCCAATGTATAGATGCCCCCACCACTATCTATCTATCTATCTATCTATCTATCTATCTATCTATCTATCTATCTATCTGAAATGATCTATTTCTCAATATTCATCTATGTGACTATCAGCCTGTGTAGCTTAATGTGTATTGACGCGCATATTCAAATATTTTAATTTCTTCTATTATACATTGAAAACAAGACGCAAGCACCAGGTTAAGAATTCATTCACTCGAATCTACTGACCACCAATACATATGTCTCCGCCTGTTTCTCCCTCAGTTCGGTTAGTTACCTATTCTTTCTTTACCGTTCTCCCTCCTCTCCTGATGACTGCTCCCTACTAGATAGCATTGCTGACGACATAGATAAGGCTATTTCCTATAACCCATTCGCCCACATATTTGTATTTGGAGACCTCAATACCCATCACTCTGAGTGGCTTGAAAACGCCGTTACTGATCCAGCGGGCATTCACAGCATGAACTTTGCTATTTCCCAATCCCTTACGCAAGTGGTGGACTTCCCCACTCGCTTCCCAAGCACTCCCTCGGGTCATTCCTCACTGCTAGATATGTGTTTCACCCTCTGCGCCTGACGCCTGTCAAGTCTCGCAGCTTTGCCCTCTCGGCAACTCCGACCACCTTTGTAGTCTCTCTCAGTATTTCTTTCCAATCTCACTCCCCCAGAGGGCCCCCTACCTATAGGACCTTCTACCTCTACCAAAAAGCTGACTGGGATGCCTTTCGCGATTTCCACTGCGACGTCCCTTGGGGAAAAGTGTTCGACCTATCAGTTGATGACTGTGCACTCTGAGGGTCTCGTCATGGGTGAAAGCTAGCATTGATGCCTTCATACCCACCAGGAAGTATTGCTTAAAACCTCATTCCTCTCCGTGGTTCTCTCCGGCCTGCTCAGCCGCCAATGCCCACGAACCATTACTTCCGTCTATTCCGGAGACAGTCAACTGATTACAATAGGCGCCTGTTCACATCTGCTCGCAATGAGTGCAAGAGAACCCTAAATGACGCCAAACAGTTGTTTGCTGAGAGAATGCGGCAGCGCATAGCTGACCGCAAGTTCGGCTCCAAGACTATTTGAGGATTTGTAAACGAGTGCTCAACAATAGAAATCCTCAATATCTCCTTTCATCCATGGATTTGAGGTTCTCACGTCATCTGTGGACAAAGCTAGGTGCTTTGCCCACAGATTCTCATCCAACTCTACATTCGACTCTCGTCAGGAGCACACCCCACCCGACTTCCCTATTAGAACTGAGGCCAAACTGCACGACGTATATATTACCCCGACAGTAGTATCCAGAGTAATTTCTAAGCTCGACCCCCATAAGGCAGGTGGAGACGGTGGAATCCCGGTGATAGTCCTTAAGATGTGTGCTCCTGAACTTTCCTGTCCTCTCTAAACTATTTACCTACTGCCTTTCTGCTTCCTGCTTTCCTGCATGCTGGAAGTTCTCTTCAATCGTTCTGTATTTAAGAATTGTGGTGAACCCTCGGGCCCAACCAACTATCGCCCTATCAGTCTTCTACCGATATTCGGGAAAGTATTCGAGGCTATAATCAATGCTGAAAATAGTTCATCATCTCACCGCCCACAAACTGTTCTCCGACAGGCAATATGGGATTCCGTTTTGCCAGGTCCACGGCCGACTTGCTAACAACCGTAACGGAGTACATGCTACAGACCCTTGATGAGTCTGACGAGGCTCGCGCGATTGCTCTGGACATCTCCGGGGCTTTCGACAGGTTTGGCACTCTGGCCTCCTATGCAAACTACGCGGTTATGGTATTACCGGTCGCCTGCTTGACCTAATCCAATCTTTCTTAAATAAACGCAAAATGAAGGTAGTTCTGAATGGGCGTGCCTCTTCGTCCTACAGCACGAATGCTGGTGTCCCACAGGGCTCTATCCTGGGCCCGACGCTCTTCCTTATTTTCATCAACGACCTCCCAGATGAAATCAAGTCCCAAGTCGGCATCTACGCAGATGACACTACAATATACTCCCGCACCAGTAAGAAACCTGTCGTGGCGGACAGACATAATCTCGCTGCTGACCTTGAACGGGATCTACACTCTGTGGTGAACTGGGGCATAAAGAGGCTTGTCAACTTCAATTCCTCTAAGACCAAGCTGTTGTCTGTCAACCATTGCAGGCAACCTCTCCTGCCTCCCATAAGCATAGACAAGCGATTCTCCCGGAGAGTAATACACACCGCCTCCTCGGACTTACCTGTCCTCAGACCTCAAATGGAACCACTATATTAAATCCATAGCAAAATCTACTGCTAAGAAGGTTGGGTCACTATGTCGATCCAGGATTTTTCCACCTGAATCCATCCTGCATATATACAAGTCAACCATCCGTCCATGCATGGAGTACTGCTGCCATTTTGCACTTCCCGCCTGTGGAACTCGCTCCCGTATTCTTGCTTTCCTGACGGCTACAACCTCCAGAAATTTAAATACCAAAGTCAATACTCATCTACTAACCACTGAACTCTGTCTCTCCCCACCCCCGTATAACCTTCCCTTTCTCTCCACCTATGTATCTGTCATCGCACCTGCTTTCTCGGCTTTCTATTGTTCCTTTCTAACTAATTTGTACTCCCCACTCTTTTCTAATTAATATTTTACATTTATGTAGCCCCCTGCACATCGAAATTGTTTTCCGCCTTGCTCGGGGTGAAATGATTAAAAAAGATAGAGATATTCCACAAAAAACACTATGAGAATCATGAATATTTTAACATAAATGGTGTAAATCTATTTAGATAATTCAAACTATTTTTCAATAATTTCATTAAACTTACCTTATATGTAATTGTAATGATTCTAAAGCAGAATAAATATCATAAATATTTAATCATGCATAGTGTAAATGTAAGTTCAGATATTTCCCACCAATTGTCAAAAATTTTGAGTTTTCTAAACATTTAATTAATGGAATTGTAGTGATTCTATGGCGGAATAAATATCATATATATATATATATATATATATATATATACGTAACTGGAGTAAATACATTAAGATATTTCTTCCTATCTTGCAAATAAATTTTTGAAAACATCTATATATGTAATATAATTCTAATGATTCTAAAGTGGAATATATATCGTATATATCTAAACCTAACTGTTGTAAATTTATTTAGGTATCTACTCGAAATATCAAGAATTTTCTTTAAAAGTTCGGATGTAATATAAGAGAGTTTCTGGCAGAATAATTTTCAAGAATTTTTAATTTTCCATATCTGTAATTGTAGTGATTCTATGGCGGAATAAATATCATATATATATATATATATATATCGTAATTGGTGTAAATAAATTAAGATATTTCTTCTTATAGATGTAATTCTACAGTTACGCTTAGATATTTATTCCGCCTTAGAATCATTAGAATTATATATAAGGATATTTTACACACATTCTTTTCAAGATAGGAAGAAATATCTTAATCTATTTACACCAGTTACGGTTTATGCATATATATATATATATATATATATATATATATATGATATATTTCCGCCATAGAGAAAAAAATCTACAAAAATCTGGTGTAGGCGTCAAAGCTAACCTCGCAGCCGAGATTGAAAAAGACCTCCAATCCATAGTGGACTGGGGTAAGAAATGGCTAGTAAATTTTAATGCTTCTAAAACGAAGCTACTCTCAATTAACCATCATCGACAATCTCACCTACCTCCCATTAGCATGGACCAGGCTTGCCTACCAGAGAGTAAAACACTACGCCTCCTTGCTCTCACATTTTCAGCGGACCTCAAATGGAATGACTATATCGAATCCATTGCTAAATCCGCTGCTATGAAAGTCGGTTCTCTGTGTAGGGCCCGGAAGTTTTTTCCGTCTAAATCTATCCTGCACATTTATAAATCTACCATCCGCCCGTGCATTGAATACTGCTGCCATATCTGGTCGGGTGCCCCTGCTGTTCTCCTCGGGCTTCTCGATAAGGTTCAGAGGAGGGTCTGTAATGTGATAGATACCGACTTGGCAGACCGCCTGCAGTCTCTCTCCCACCGGCGCCACGTGGCTTCCCTGTGTCTCTTCTATGAATAATTCCACGGCTTCTGCTCCGATGAACTTAGATCACTAGTGCCCCCTAAATACGAATTTGAACGAGATACTAGATTAGCAACTAGATCCCACCCTTTTCAGTGAAACCGATAAAATGCAGCCGTAACTTCTACTCCAATAGTTTCTTTCCTCGCACTTCCCGACTGTGGAATTCTCTTCCAAATGATTGCTTCACCGACGGCTACAATCTCCAGGAGTTTAAATGTAAGGTCAATAGACACCTCCTAACACACTAATCTACTCCCATTCTATCAAACACTCTTCCCATCTGCCCGACCCTCATCCTCGCTATCCTTACTCATCTGTCACCTTCCTCCTGACATTCCCTATGTCTAACCACTCCTTCTCTTTACCTTCCCCTATGTAGCCCCATGCGCAATAGTGGCAGTGGAATACCTTGCCAGGGTGAGATGATTAAAAAAAAATAGATCCACTTCAAGTACATATATGGAAAATGAAAAATTCTTGAAGATTATTCTGCCAGAGACTCTTTAAAATTACAGCGAAAGTTTTTAAACAAATGCTTGAAAGTTCAAGGAAATAATATTAAATTTTCCAACATTTACGTTTCGATATTTATGTTATATATTCCGCCTTAGAATCATTAAAATTACATATAAGATTATTTTACAGAAATTCTTTGCAAGATAGGAAGAATTATCTTAATCTATTTACAACAGTTACGTTAAATGTATATATATATGTATATATATTTATTATAAATTATGTTTTAGAACATGTACATAATTTCTTCTATATATGTCCTCTTCTCTACAATCATGATTGTAGAAGAAGTTGTATATAGAGAAATTATGTATGTTCTAAAACATAATTTATAATAAATATTCACAGCTCTATACATCATATATCGAGCACTGTCTTAAATTAATATTTTGGACAGGAAAAAAACTTCTTTTTTCTCTCCTCATTCGTATATATATATATATATATATTGTCATCCGCAGACAGGTCTGTATCGCTGCATCACAGCTCATCAGTACGGCTAGACTCCGATTGCTTTTTAGCCTCGGATTGAAACCCGACCGAATTGGCGTCAGTCGGCGACTCTACCTTCGGGCTATGGGCGCTAGGTGGAAGAAGGCAGATCTTTTAACGCATATATTATCATTATACGCCCAATAGCTAGAGTGATCTAATTCATTTTACTGAATGAGCGATGCGTATACGCCAGAGTAGCTACTATTTTCAAAGTTTACCATTTTTCCAGAGTGCTCAATCAGGCCGTGAGAGCGCAAATGAAAATATATATGATATTTATTTCGCCAGAGAATCATTACATTTACATATATGGAAAATTAAAAATTCTTGAAAATTATTAGGCCAGAATTTCTCTAAAATTACATCGGAAGTTTTAAGAAACTGTTTGAAAGATCGAGAAATTTCCCTAAATAAATTTACAACAGTTACGTTTAGATATTTATGATATATATTCCGCCTTAGAATCATTAAAATTACATATAAGGATATTTAAACATATTAGACATTTAAAGACATTTAAAGCGATTCACTTTATCTAACGTATCGTAAAGACAGCACTCACGGCAACTTACCCAATAAGCATATCTATCTATCTATCTATCTATCTATCTATGATATGATCCATTTCTCAATATTAACTATATGCCCATCAGCCTGTGTAACCAAATGTCTATTGACGCGCATATTCTAATATTTAATTTATAATTTTCAAGAATATTTAATTTGCTATATTGTATATTTGGTATATTGTAGTGATTCTATGGCGGAAGATATTCATATATATATATATAAAGATTTGTACCCACGATAAATTAATAACTTTAAATGAGATAATTATAATTATCCCAACCCGAGGAACATTTCGGCCATCACTCTTCAAGGGCTTACGTTGACTTTATTACAAATGGTTAATAATGCGCAAAAACAAAGGATTACTTACAATACTGGGGGCTAGATGGAATTAGTTTAAAATAATCTTTAATCAGTAAATATTAAAACGTAGGGGTTTTAAACATACAATTCCACACGAGTGAATAAAAAAGAAAAATTGTTACACTCACAAACCCTACAGTAATTGTAAGGAGCGAATGAATCGCTCTTTTGCCTGCACAGTCCTCCCAAGGCCGGAGGCTTGTGACAAACAGCCTCCAAAACGCGAAGATGATGAGCCGATCGAGCACTGTGCAGAACAGTAAACCAATTGTCCTCATACAAAGAGGCACATGCCTGGCTGTCCAGTAGGTGTTGGCTAATGGCTGAATCCAGAAAGGCCTTGGTTCTTCTTATAGGTCTAAGAGGGGTTACCCGAATGTATATTAGTGGCGTACAGTAACCTGGGTCTCCAAACTTTCTAGATTGGTTCGTCCCCGAATATATATATATAAACGTAGCTGGTGTAAATAGATTGAGATATTTTTCCTATCTTGCAAAAAAATGTCTGTAAAATATCCTTATATGTAATTCTAATGATTCTAAAGCCGAATATATATCATAAATATTTAGACGTAACTGTTGCAAATTTGTTTAGGTGTTTCCTCGATCTTCAAGCATTTTCTTAAAAACTTCCGATTTAAACTTACAGAGTTTTTGGAAGAATAATTTTCAACGATTTTTAATTTTCCATAGATATAATTGAAGTAGTTCTATGGCGGAATAATATCATATATATATATATATATATATATATATATATATATATATATATATATATATGTAAACGTAACTGGTGTAAATAGATGAAGATATTTCTTTCTATCTTGCAAATAATTCTTTCTATCTTTGTAAATATATATATATATATATATATATATATATAAACGTAACTGAAATAAATAGATGAAGATATTTTCTATCTTGCAAATAATTTCTTTTTAAAATATCCTAGTATGTAATTCTAATGATTCTAAGACCGAATATATATCATAAAAATAAAACGTGAATATTAGACAATAACATAAATATTTAATCTAATTAAGTTGAAATTTATTGAGATATTTCGTCTACCTTTCAAGTCGACTTTTTATTTATAAAAAAATATTCGCCTGAATGAATATCATGAATAATCTAAGTTGTAAACGGTGAAGGTATTAATGTATTTCGTCCCTTCATGCAAGGACTTTTTCAAAACTTCTTATTTATATCTCCTCCAGTATTAATAGTATTAACAGGAGAAGTTCTTTGGAAAGTTCTTTGGAGTTCTTGTAGTTCTAGAGAGTTCTTTTAGAGATCTATTGTGTTCAAAGAACTAATAGTTAATTCCAGTTTGGAGATGACTGAGGTTGATATTAGTCGGCAGTTAACTAACACTAAGGGGTCAGCTTTTTCAGTGGAAGATTACCAATTCCTAACATTTTAGGTGCGTAAAGTCAATTAGCAAAACTCGGACATAGCACGATTTTAACCTTCAGAACATATATAGTGTAAATATATTTAGATATTTCGTTACATCTCTCAATAATTTTCTTAAAATCTACCTCATATGTAATTGTGGGATTCTCGCCTCAATAAAATAACGTACCCGATGTAAATGTATTTAGATATATCGTCCAAGCTTTAATGAATGTTTTTCAAAAGTTCTTTATATGTCATGAAAGTTGTCTATGACTGAATTATATCAGAAATACTTCCAACTTAACTTTTCCTATCATTCAGCCATTTTTTATAACGTCCTGATATGCAATTGTTGTGTGTCTATGGTGTTGTAAATGCATTTAGATATTTCTCCCAAAATTTCCGGAGTTTCTTTTAAAAACATATGTAATTGCAATAACGGTATGGAAGAATAAATATCTTAAATATTTAAACGTAATTTTTGTAAATATATTTAGATATTTCTTTACATCTTTTCATCAAAAGTTAATTATAAATGTAATTGTAGTTATTCTATGACGAAATAAATATAATACATATTTGAACACACATAATGTAAATCTATTTTATGTTTCTTCCTCCCATTTTTCAAGCATTCACTTTACAACTTCCGCATTTGTTATCTTAGTGATTCTATAGCTGGATAAGTACAAAAGTATTTCGATATGTGTTGAATATTATCACGAGTTCATATCATTTAGACAAGCAAAAATTTGAAACAAGGACGAATATTCGGTTTACAAGAGGCAAAATTCATTTATTCATACGCGAATATTAGCGTGTTTGCGTGGGATTGATGTGTGTGTACATGCAAAACTGTGCGTATTGGAAAGATTGTCCATGTCCTGTGTGTGCGCTAACACTGATAAGCGTCTCTGAGATGCGTGTATGTGTACCTGCGTATAAAAAATATCTGTACCCATCTGCTTGAAGTTGTAGGGATAAGAAATTAAAGACCAAGAACATTTTAGAAAAACCCAAACAAAAATTGCACAAATTGAAGTAGATTCAAACGACTTTGGAAAAACCCAACTACGAAACATTCACAAGTCAGTGCGAAAAGAAAATTCTGAATCCTGATAAAACAGCAAATTCATATATGATGTATTTTCACGCCTAGATGTGAAAAGGTTCTCTGGAGCCGGCATCATGGGAAGTTTCACTATTTAAACCACGTCATTCCACATCAAAGTCACTCAGATGGGAGTGGTTAGCTGAAGGCCTCGTGGCAATGTAAAGAAAGAAAATTCAAGAAGCTAACCCAGACGTAGGGCACGTCAAAGTTTCATTCACCCTCTTCTTCCAAAGTCCTTTTCTTTGTTTTTACACCACGCCGCTAAAGAGGACAACAGCAACAACAAAATGGATGTGCTAAGTACAACTTCTTTATTTGTTTTACCTTCTCTTTCTTTCAACGTTTCGCAAAACTACTAACAAGAGGAAGGAACAAAAACTTCACAATCTGCTACTACACAACCATGAACTCTAAACTTCTGCGAACTTTTAAATACCTACATTATTACCACGAACAATTTCTACAAATCTTGATACCCTAAACTCTCTGATTGAACATTAACTTCTACAGCTTGTGTTATTCTTTTCTTTTAATAAATTTCTATTTTAAAATGCAAAATGTATATTTTATTCTGACACTATTTCACACACTTCCACATATTCCAACCTTCCGACAACCAACTTTCTTATAACGATGAACAGTTTCTGATAATTCTGATGATGATAATTCTGCATAAAAAATTGTAAGCTGTAGAGAGTTCGGCTGAGTATGACACAAAGCCAAATCAAATAAAACTTAACCAGCTCCCTACGTCTTCAAAGTAAACTGGAGGATCTGAGGTCACTGGTGTGGTTTGTTACCAATTTTTGACCTGGCCATTCATGGGGTGTATCGTCTCGGGTGTCCGTTCTCTTCGGCTAGCAGGGTGAAAGTCACTGTGGTCATTTATGACAGACTACCTATAACGCAAAACTTTACACCCACCTGGTAAACTGAGCCAAAAGATTCGGTCAAGGTAAATGTGTAGTGGTTCAATAAGAAAGAAAAACGTATCTTGAATTAAATAATGCTATTGATCCGTTAGATATGACATCCTATCTTTGAAGTATTTTGCTTAAAAAACTTCCTTGTAATTAATTGCAGTAGTGTATCGCCAAATCAGTATAATAAATATTTAAACATAACCGGTGTAAATATATTTACATATTTCGTTCCATCTTTCAATCATTTACTTTGAATTTCCTCAGATGTAATTGTAGTGATTTTTTGGAGGAGTAAATCATACATATTACACCGTAATAAATATCGTAAATAGATCATAAATTTTACGCCGAAATAAATGTCGTAAAGAAATTGTAAATCTTATGGCGGAATACATCTAAATAAATTGTGAATATTACGGCGGAATAAATACTATAAACAAATCATAAATATTACTACGGATTACATATCATAAATAGATCATAAATTTTATAACAGAGTAAAAATCATCAGTAAATCATAAATATTACGCCGTAATAAATATTGGACATAGATATTAAACATTACTGCGGAATAAATATCATAAATACATCATACATATTACTGAGGAATACATAAAATAAATAGATTATAAATATTACGGAGGAACAAATATTGTAAATAAATTGTGAATATTATAGCGGAAGAAATATGGAAATAAATCATAAATATAATGGTGCATTAAATATCTTAAATAAATTCTAAATATGATGGCAGAATAAATATCCAAAATAAATCATAAATATTATGGCAGATTAAACATCGTAAATAAATCATAAATATTATGGCGGAATAAATATCGTAAATAAATCATAAACATTATGGCGGAATAAATATCGTAAATAAATCATAAATATTATGGCGGAATATCCATCGGAAGTAACTTATAAATATTACGGAGAAAAGTTTACGTGATGGCGGACGAAATATCGTAAATAAATCTGGTATATTATGGCGGATAAATATCTTAAATAAATCATAAATATTATGGCGAAATAAATATCGTAAATAAATCATGAATATTATGGCGGATTAAATATAAAAAATAAATCATAAATATTATGGTGGAATAACCACCGGAAATAAATTAAATATTACGGAGAAAAGTTTACGTTATAGCGGACGAAACATCGGAAATAAATCTCAAATATTATAGCGGAATAAATATCGTAAATAAATCATAAATATTACGGCTAAATATATATCGTAAATGAATTGTAAATATTACGGCGGAATTCATATCGTAAATTAATAACTTTACGGCGCGATAAATATCGTAAATAAATCATAAATATTACGGAGGTATAAATATAGTAAATAAATCATAAATATTATGGCAGAATAAACATTGGAAATAAATTAAAAATATTTCGGCGAAAAAAATATAGTAAATAAATAATAAAGTTTACGATGGAATAAATATCGTAAATAAATTATAAATATTACGGCAGAATAAATATCATAAATAAATCATTAATATTACGGCGAAATGAATATCGTAAATAAATAATTAAAATTACGCGGAATAAATATCGTAAATAAATCATAAATATTACTGCGGAACAAATATCGTAAATAAGTCATAAATATTACGGTGGAATAAATACCGTATACAAATCATAAATATGAAGGCAGAGAAACATTATAAATAACTCATAAATATTATGGTGGAATAAATATGGTAAATAAATAAAAATAATACGGCGGAATATATATCGTAAATAAATCATAAATATTACCATGGAATAAATATCGTACATAAATCATAAATATTACTGCTCAATAAATATCGCAAATATATCATAAATATTTTTGCGGAATAAATATCGTAAATAAATCATAAGTATTAGGTCGTAATAAATATCGTAAATAAATCATAAATATTACGGCGGAATAAATATCGTAAATTAATCATATGTATTATGTATCGGAAGAAATATTTTAAATGAATCATTCATTTTATGCAGGTATAAATATCGTAAATAATTTGCGAATATTACGGCGAAGAAATATCGTAAAAAAATAATAAATATTACTTCGGAATAAATGTCGTAAATAATTCATAAATATTTTGGCAGATTAAATATCGTAAATAAATCATAAATATTATGATGGAATAAATATCGTAAATAAATCATACATATTACGGTAGAATAAATATCGTAAATAAATCATAAACATTATATCAAATAAATATCGTACATGAATAATAAATATTACGGCGGAATAAACATCGAAAATAAATTGGGAATTTAACGGCGGAATAAGTATCATAAATTAATTATAAATAATACGCCGGAATAGAGATCGTAAATATATCATAAATTTTACGGCGGAATAAATAACGTAAATAAATCATAAATATTACGGCGAAATAAATATCGTAAAGATATATAATGGTGGAATAAATATCATAAACAAATCATAAATATTATATCGAAATAAATATAAATAAATCATAAATATTAAGCGGAATAAATATCGTAAATATATCATAAATATTACGGCTAAATATATATCGTAAATGAATTGTAAATATTACGGCAGAATGCATATCGTAAATAAATCATAAATATTACGGAGGAATAAACATAGTAAATAAATCGTAAATACTATGGCGGTATTAACATTGGAAATAAATTAAAAATATTTCGGCGAAAAAAATATTGTAAATAAATCATAAATATTACGGCGAAAGAAGTATCTTAAATAAATCGTGAATATTACGGCGGAAGAAACATCGTTAATAAATCATGAATATTGCCTCGGAATAAATATCGTAAATAAATCATATATATTATGGTGAAATAAATATCGTCAATAAATGTAAAATATTACGGCTTAATAAATATCTTAAATAAATCATGAATATTATATCGGAATAAATATCGTAAATAAATCATAAATATTACGGCGGAATAAAATCGTAAATAAAAAATAAATATTACTTCGGAATGCATGTCGTAAATAAATCTTTAATACTACTGCGGAATAAATATCATTGAACATGCAACCTGAAGTGAGCAAAACTAAACGCAGGGTAGGGTTAGGGTTAGGGTTAGGGTTAGCATTAATTATTTTATTTTTACGACGATTTAGTTCATTTTACCTTTCTCTTCTAAAAATGTTTCATTGAGTATCTGGGAATGGAAGCGTTCGTGTTGGTCTGAAACTTAACATGTTTCATTGAATCTTCGGAAACAGGGAAAGATGCATTGGTTTTGGTTCGAAGCTTTCACATTTAATGGTGGATTCCATTGAACATGTAACATTAAGACAGCAAAACTAAATCCAATGAATATCATTAAAAATTTCATATTTTATGTAGGACTATGCATTGTTATAATCTTGCACATTTAATGATTGTTCTTATTGAACATGTGACATTAAATGAGCGAAATTAAATTTGCTGAATATTATTAAGAAATTCATATTTAGGATGCTACAATGAGAGTACATTAATCCTTCCTGTACTAAAATCGTTCATTGAATTCCTGGAAAGTAGGACGTTGTTTTGGTGTTGGTTATAATTTTGCACATTTAAGCATTGTTCACATTGAACGTATAACATGAAGTGAGCGAAACTAAATATGTTGAATATCATTAATAATTTCATATTTACGAAATGATTCCATTCATCCTTCCTCTTCTGAAAATGTTTCACTGAATCTCCGGAAACAGTGTCGATGCATTGATGTTCGTTTGAATCTTGCATATGTAATGGCGGTTCACATTGGTCTTGTGACGTAAAGCGAGTAAAAATAATAGAGTGAATATCATTAAAAAATTCATATTTACGACGCTACAAAGAGAGTCCATTCATCCTTCCTCTATTAAAAAACCTTTATTGAATCTCCGGAAAGTAGGACGATGCATTGTTATTGGCTATAATCTTGCACCTTTAATGATTTTTCACATTGAACGTATTATATGAAGTGAGAAAAACTAAATAGAGTAACTATCATTAAAAAATTCATATTTACGACGCTACAAAGAGAGTCCATTCATCCGTCCTCTATTAAAAAACCTTTATTGAATCTCCGGAAAGTAGGACGATGCATTGTTATTGGCTATAATCTTGCACCTTTAATGATTTTTCACATTGAACGTATTATATGAAGTGAGAAAAACTAAATAGAGTTAATATCATTAAAAAATTCATATTTACGACGCTACAAAGAGAGTCCATTCTTCCTTCCTCTATTAAAAAACCTTTATTGAATCTCCGGAAAGTAGGACGATGCATTGTTAATGGCTATAATCTTGCACCTTTAATGATTTTTCACATTGAATGTATTATATGAAGTGAGAAAAACTAAATAGAGTGACTATCATTAAAAAATTCATATTTACGACGCTACAAAATGAGTCCATTCATCATTCTTCTATTAAAAAACCTTTATTGAATCTCCGGAAAGTAGGACGATGCATTGTTTTTGGCTATAATCTTGCACCTTTAATGATTTTTCACATTGAACGTATTATATGAAGTGAGAAAAACTAAATAGAGTGAATATCATTAAAATTCATATTTACGACGCTACAAAGAGAGACCATTCATCCTTCCTCTACTAAAAAAACTTTATTGAATCTCCGGAAAGTAGGACGATGCATTGTTATTGGCTATAATCTTGCACCTTTAATGATTTTTCACATTGAACGTATTATATGAAGTGAGAAAAACTAAATAGAGTGAATATCATTAAAAAATTCATATTTACGACGCTACAAAAGAGTCCATTCATCCTTCCTCTACTAAAAAACCTTTATTGAATCTCCGGAAAGTAGGACGATGCATTGTTATTGGCTATAATCTTGCAACTTTAATGATTTTTCACATTGAACGTATTATATGAAGTGAGAAAAACTAAATAGAGTGAATATCAATAAAAAATTCATATTTACGACGCTACAAAGAGAGTCCATTCATCCTTCCTCTATTAAAAAACCTTTATTGAATCACCGGAAAGTAGGACGATGCATTGTTGTTGGCTATAATCTTACACATTTAATGATTTTTCACATTGAACGTATTATATGAAGTGAGAAAATCTAAATAGAGTGAATATCATTAAAAAATTCATATTTACGACGCTACAAAGAGAGTCCATTCATCCTTCCTCTATTAAAAAACCTTTATTGAATCTCCGGAAAGTAGGACGATGCATTGTTATTGGCTATAATCTTGAACCTTTAATGATTTTTCACATTGAACGTATTATATGAAGTGAGAAAAACTAAATAGAGTTAATATCATTAAAAAATTCATATTTACGACGCTACAAAGAGAGTCCATTCATCCTTCCTCTATTAAAAAACCTTTATTGAATCTCCGGAAAGTAGGACGATGCATTGTTATTGGCTATAATCTTGCACCTTTAATGATTTTTCACATTGAACGTATTATATGAAGTGAGAAAAACTAAATAGAGTGAATATCATTAAAAAATTCATATTTACGACGCTACAAAGAGAGTCCATTCATCCTTCCTCTATTAAAAAACCTTTATTGAATCTCCGGAAAGTAGGACGATGCATTGTTATTGGCTATAATCTTGCACGTTTAATGATTTTTCACATTGAACGTATTATATGAAGTGAGAAAAACTAAATAGAGTGAATATCATTAAAAAATTCATATTTACGACGCTACAAAGAGTCCATTCATCCTTCCTCTATTAAAAAACCTTTATTGAATCTCCGGAAAGTAGGACGATGCATTGTTATTGGCTATAATCTTGCAACTTTAATGATTTTTCACATTGAACGTATTATATGAAGTGAGAAAAACTAAATAGAGTGAATATCATTAAAAAATTCATATTTACCACGCTACAAAGAGAGTCCATTCATCCTTCCTCTATTAAAAAACCTTTATTGAATCTCCGGAAAGTAGGACGATGCATTGTTATTGGCTATAATCTTGCACCTTTAATGATTTTTCACATTGAACGTATTATATGAAGTGAGAAAAACTAAATAGAGTGAATATTATTAAAAAATTCATATTTACGACGCTACAAAGAGAGTCCATTCATCCTTCCTCTATTAAAAAACCTTTATTGAATCTCCGGAAAGTAGGACGATGCATTGTTATTGGCTATAATCTTGCAACTTTAATGATTTTTCACATTGAACGTATTATATGAAGTGAGAAAAACTAAATAGAGTGAATATTATTAAAATATTCATATTTACGACGCTACAAAGAGAGTCCATTCATCCATCCTCTATTAAAAAACCTTTATTGAATCTCCGGAAATTTGGACGATGCATTGTTATTGGCTATAATCTTGCACCTTTAATGATTTTTCACATTGAATGTATTATATGAAGTGAGAAAAACTAAATAGAGTGAATATCATTAAAAATTTCATATTTACGACGCTACAAGGCGAGTCCATTCCTTCTTTTCCCTACTAAAAATGTTTCATTGAATCTCCGGAAACAGTGACGATGCATTGGTGTCGGTTTGAATCTTGGACATTTATATATGGTTCCCGTTGAACATGTAACATTAAGAGAGCAAAACTTAATTTAGTGAATATCATTAAGAAGTTAAGTACGATGAATTCGTGCTGTTTTGAATGTTCCTCATTTAATGGTGGTTTATATTGAATATGTGATATAAAGGGAGCAAAACTAAACAGTGAATATAAGTAAGTATTTTATATTAAAAGCGCTACAACCGTTGCCCATTCATCTTTCCTCTACTGAAAATGTTTCCTTGAATCCCCAGAACCTGGGACGATTCATTGGTATTGGTTTAAATCTTGCAAATTTTATGGTGGTCGACATTGAACAAGTGAGATGAAGAAAGACAAAATAAACACAGTTAATATCATTAAGTATTTCATCCTTACGAGGCTACCATGCGAATTCATTCATCTTCCCATTCGTAAAATATTTCACTCCGGAAACAGGGACGATGCATTGGTATTTGTTCTAATATAGCATATTTAAGAATTTCGCATTTACGACGACACAAGTCGAGTCCGTTGATCCTTTCTCTACTGAAAATGATTCATTGAATCTCCGGAAACAGGGAAGATGCATTGGTGTCGGTTTGGATCTTGCACATTTAATGGTGGTTTACATTGAACATGTGATATAAAGATATCAAAACTAAACAGTGAATATAATTAAGTATTTTATATTAACGACGCTACAACCCATTCATCCTTCCGCTATTGAAAATGTTACTTTGAATCTCCAAAAACAGGGACAATGCATTGGTATTCGTTTAAATATTGCACATTTTATAGTGGTCGATATTGAAAAAGTGAGATGAAGAAAAAAAATAAACACAGTTATTATCATTATGTATTTAATCCATACGACGCTACAAGTTGACTCCGTTCATCCTTTCCTTTCGGAAAATATTTCATTAGATCTTTGGGAACAGGGAAGATGCATTTACATTGGTTTGAATATTGCATATTTAATGTTGGTTTACATTAAACATGACGTGAAAAAGAGAAAAACTAAACAGCAAATATCATAAAGAATTTCATATTTACGACGCTACAAGACGAGTCTATTCATCCTTCTTCTACTGAAAATGTTTCATTGAATCTTCAGATTGTTGTTAGTTTTAATGGTGGTTCATATTAAAAATGTGACATGAAGAGAGAAAAACTAAATATAGTGCATGTCATTAAGAATTTCATATTTATGACGCTACAAGGCGAGTCTATTTATCCCTTCGTTATTTAAAATCTTTCATTGAATCTCCAGAAACAAAGACGATGCATTCGTGTCTGTTCGAATCTTGCACATTTAATGGTGGTTCACATTGAACATGTGCCTTGAAGAGAGTAAAACTAAATTTAGTGAATATCATTAAGATTTTAGAGACGATGATTTCGTGTTGTTTTGAATGTTGCACATTTAATGATGGTTTACATTTAACGTGTGATTTAAAGAGAGCAAAACTAAACAGTGAATATCATTAAGTATTTCATAATTACGACGCTACAAGGCGAATCCATTCATCCTTCCCCTTCGGAAGATATTTCATTGAATCTCCGGAAACTGGGACGATGCATTGGTGTTGGTTTGGATCTTGCATATTTAATGGTGGTTCACATTAAACATGTAACATAAACAGAGCAAAACTAAAAACAGTGAATATCATTAAGAAATTCCCATTGAACATATGACATTATGAGAGCAAACCTAAACATAGTGAATACCATTAATCATTTCATATTTACGACCCAACAAGGCGAGTACATTATTCCTTCCTCTACTGAAAATGTTACAGTGAAACAGGGAGTAGGCATTGCTGTTGATATCAACCTTGTACATTTAATGGTGGTTCACATTAAACATGTAACATGAAAAGAGCAAATCTAAACAAAATGAATATTATTAAGTTTTTCGTATTTACGTCGCTACAAAGCGAGTTCAATCATTCTTTCTTTACTGAAAATGATTCATTAAATATCCGGAAACAGGGTCGATGCATTGATGTTCGTTTGAATCTTGCACATGTAATGGTGGTTCACATTGGTCTTGTAACGTAAAGCGAGTAAAACTAAACACAGTGAATATTATTAGGAAATTCATATTTACGACGCTAGTAAGCAAGTCATTTCATCCTTCCTCTACTGAAAATGTTTCATTGAATCTCCGCAAAAAGGAACAATGCATTGGTCTTGGGTAAATCTTTCACATTTAATAGTGGTTCCCAATGAACATGTGATATGTGGAAAGCAAAACTAAATTCCGTGAATATAATAAAGCTTTTCATATTTACGACGCTACAAGGCGAGTATATTATTCATTTCTCTACTGAAAATGTTTCATCGAATCTCCGCAAAAAGGAACAATGCATTGGTGTTGGGTAAATCTTTCACATTTAATAGTGGTTCCCAATGAACATGTGATATGTGGAAAGCAAAACTAAATTCCGTGAATATAATAAAGCTTTTCATATTTACGACGCTACAAGGCGAGTATATTATTCATTTCTCTACTGAAAATGTTTCATCGAATCTCCGCAAAAAGGAACAATGCATTGGTGTTGGGTAAATCTTTCACATTTAATAGTGGTTCCCAATGCACATGTGATATGTGGAAAGCAAAACTAAATTCCGTGAATATAATAAAGCTTTTCATATTTACGACGCTACAAGGCGAGTATATTATTCATTTCTCTACTGAAAATGTTTCATCGAATCTCCGCAAAAAGGAACAATGCATTGGTGTTGGGTAAATCTTTCACATTTAATAGTGGTTCCCAATGAACATGTGATATGTGGAAAGCAAAACTAAATTCCGTGAATATAATAAAGCTTTTCATATTTACGACGCTACAAGGCGAGTATATTATTCATTTCTCTCCTGAAAATGTTTCATCGAATCTCCGCAAAAAGGAACAATGCATTGGTGTTGGTTAAATCTTTCACATTTAATAGTGGTTCCCAATGAACATGTGATATGTGGAAAGCAAAACTAAATTCCGTGAATATAATAAAGCTTTTCATATTTACGACGCTACAAGGCGAGTATATTATTCATTTCTCTACTGAAAATGTTTCATCGAATCTCCGCAAAAAGGAACAATGCATTGGTGTTGGGTAAATCTTTCACATTTAATAGTGGTTCCCAATGAACATGTGATATGTGGAAAGCAAAACTAAATTCCGTGAATATAATAAAGCTTTTCATATTTACGACGCTACAAGGCGAGTATATTATTCATTTCTCTACTGAAAATGTTTCATCGAATCTCCGCAAAAAGGAACAATGCATTGGTGTTGGGTAAATCTTTCACATTTAATAGTGGTTCCCAATGAACATGTGATATGTGGAAAGCAAAACTAAATTCCGTGAATATAATAAAGCTTTTCATATTTACGACGCTACAAGGCGAGTATATTATTCATTTCTCTACTGAAAATGTTTCATCGAATCTCCGCAAAAAGGAACAATGCATTGGTGTTGGGTAAATCTTTCACATTTAATAGTGGTTCCCAATGAACATGTGATATGTGGAAAGCAAAACTAAATTCCGTGAATATAATAAAGCTTTTCATATTTACGACGCTACAAGGCGAGTATATTATTCATTTCTCTACTGAAAATGTTTCATCGAATCTCCGCAAAAAGGAACAATGCATTGGTGTTGGGTAAATCTTTCACATTTAATAGTGGTTCCCAATGAACATGTGATATGTGGAAAGCAAAACTAAATTCCGTGAATATAATAAAGCTTTTCATATTTACGACGCTACAAGGCGAGTATATTATTCATTTCTCTACTGAAAATGTTTCATTGAATCTCTGGAAACAGGCAAGATGCATTCGTCTTGCTTCGAATCTTGCACATTTAATAGTAGTTCACATTATATGTTATCTGAAAGGAGCAAATCTTAACACATTGAATATCATTAAGATTTTCATATTATGACGCTAGAAAGCGAGTCCATTTATCATGCCTCTACTGAAAATGTTTTATTGAATTTCCGGAAACAGGGAGTAGGCATTGCTGTCGATTTCAACCTTACATATCTTCGGAGACATGGACAATGCATTGGTGTTGGTTTGAATCTTGCACATTTAATGGTGGTTCACATTGAACATGTGACATAAGGAGAGTAAAAAAATACAGCTAATATCATTCAGAATTTCATATTTACGACGCTGCAAGTACAGTCCATTCAGCCTTAATCAGAGGAAAATGTTTCATTGAAATCTAGGAAACATGCTCTATGCATTAGTATTTTTTAATATTGCACATTTAACGGTAGTTCACATTGAACCTGTGACATGAAGTGAATAATTTCAGATTAACGACGCTTCAAGGCGTGTCCATTTACCCTTCCTCTAATAGAATTTCATATTTGTGTTGCTAAAATTGTGACCGGTCACTAATTGTAATGGATTCAACACAGTAGCTGGTCTTCAAGTCGGTTATTACAACCGTGTTCTTTCTTGCCCACTCTGTGAATTTTGATCCCAAGGATTTCACGCTGAAATCTTGCTAGCTGTCTCTTTATCAAGTTAACGAAACCGGACGCGCGCACACGTTTAATGAAAACGACACCAAAAATAAATTGAATGTAGCCTGAATAAGTTGCGGAAAATGTCTTTATATATATATATATAAAAAAAAGAAACAAAAAGAAATAGAATATAACAAAAACAAAATAAAATATAACAATATATAATAATCCAATCTAAGTTTTTAAATATTAAATGTAAGTTGAAATCTTTGAAAATGGCTTATGTAAGACCAAAGCTTAGATTAGATCATTAAAAAAATTATGCATCAATTTTGTAATTTTCTTTCTTCATTTAATGATAATGCTATTAAGCTTATCAAAAAACACGAAAAAAATTACATAAAATAAATAGACAAAACTTGTTTATATTATTTAATGAAACATGCACTAATATATATATATATATATATATATATATATATATATATATATATATATATATATAATTTATAACATAAATATCACTACAAATGTAGATATTTTGTGTCCTATCAATGCTGGTTATGATTTCGATTTGAAGAATTTTAATAGGTTTAAAATTAGCAAAACTTCCTCAATCAAGAAAACATTGTTACTTATTCTGTGGTTACCAATCAAAATACAAGTAATTTTTAATTTTAGAAACATAAGAACAGACTCTAAGAATAATTTATTGGGGCATTCATTTTAGTATTTGATTAAAATAAAAGTCGGTATTGCTAATCGTCTATATTTCCACTTTACAATAAAAATTAAAATTTATTGTCAAATAAATATTTATTTTGAATTAATATTAGTGATTACGAATTCTAATCTTTAAGTTTAACAAAGTTTTAGATTTAGATTATTGTAAAGTTATCCAAATATGAAACGGGGGAAAACAAAAGGTTTAAAAAATTGTCTATGTATATATATGTGCGCATATGTGTCAGTATATATATACTAGTATATGTATGTATGAATTTATATACTTGCCTGTTTGCCCATATGCTCACGTGGCAGAGGATTTTTGAACGCGCAATTTTTAAAATTACAAGGAATTATGGCGTTTTCATCCAGGGTTGTATGAAACTAAAAGGTATTTTTTAGTGAATATATATTTGTGTATTTAGGCAGCAAATTTTCTTTTAGACATGTCAGATGAAATAAATTGCAAACATTATGTCTGCTTATTTTTAATAAAATCCTTTCATACTCACAGATAATCTTTCGCGTATTACAATTGAAAGATGCCAGAAATGAGCTGTAATGTTGACAGATGTTATTATCTTTCATTTTTCAATGTACTCAAATACTTTCAATCTCTTTCCGAGATCGTCTTCTGGAGTGTAAGTTACGGTAATAAAAAATAACATTAAAAATGTGTTGCTAAAAATGAATGTAAATTATTTTTCTTCTTCAAATATAACTGTTGACAAATTGTTAGCATTCATTAGATAATTGATCTATAACACAACTATCATACACCAAGAAAACAACAAAAGCAAACTACAGATTCTCGAGGCAATATTCATTAAAACACATAAGCCGCCAATTAATAGACTCAGCTATGAACACTTGTAATTTTCTAAAATGTTTGTAAAATGAACAGTTTTTCATGCTTTAACATGTGCATGACCACGACATTACAGCATATAAAAAAAATCATTTTGGATAATTTTCACGTTCTAATGAACGCTAGCAATTTGTCAACTTATATTTGAAGCAGAAAAAAATTAACATTAATACGCGAAGATTATCTGTGCGTATGAATGAATTGTATTAAAAATAAGCAAATAAAATGTTTGCAATTTATTTAATCTGACACACACACACACACAGAGAGAGACACACACACACACATATATATATATGTATATATTCATATAGATAGGTGTGAGTTTGTAAACCTGGGTTTCACGCTCTTGCGATCGTCAGACAAACTGATTAATTTTTTTAAAACATTGCTTATATGTAGGATTGCGTATATTCTTGTATTCTTGTGAAAGTGGGGGAAAATCTGTCGTCATGACAGACGCAGACATATATATATATATACATTTGTACACCCATTGATGCGCGCAAAGACACACACACGCGCGTTCGCTCACTGAGGCTTGCATAAACACATATATGCAAATCGTGCGGGGCTCGGCATATATATGTACATGTGTGCCGTTGCGCACATACATACGCATTCGGTTGGTGTATTCGAATAGTGTAGCGATGTCAACGCGCGGACAGTTGTCGATTTCTCGTAATTACATGTGTACGTATGATGGGTTCTGTGTGAAACTATGATAGGTAAGAATTGCTATTATTTTATTTAAGGCTGTATTGTTATTTTTATTTTAAGTCGGTTATTTGCTTGTTTTTATTTTTTGTGGTTGCGTATATTTAAATGATAGAAATTCTAATTTGTAATGCTTGTTAGTGTTTATGTGTGGTGTATTAATTTTACTACGGCAGAGATGTATAATTTACGTTAATGATGATTGCGGACAACTGTTACCACAACTGTTATCATCAAATATTACTATCACAGTATTACTGTGGTAGTAATATTTGATGATAACAGTTGTGGTAGTAAATAGTTATTGTGAAACAGTAGTAGTGATTAGTAATGGTGGTGTGATGATGATAACAATAAATGCAATTATTATGGTGGTAGTTTGAACTGGAGAATAGTTGATAGGATTATCAACTATTCCCTAGTTCAAACTACCAGCGGTTCCTTTTTTTATTGTGATAATAGGTATTTATTTTCTTGTCTGTATTTGGAAATTAGTTCTGATCTTATATTTAGTAAGTTCTTTTGTGGGG
>JBBBDQ010003313.1:0-12800 GCA_037127315.1 Ascarosepion bandense | reverse complement strand
ATAAGGTGTTGGCGTAAGTCGAGACATGATATAATAACCATTAGTTACGAGATATAAGTGTTGGCGTAAGTCGAGACATAATATAATAATCATTAGTTACGAGATATAACTGTTGGCGTCAGTCGAGACATAATATTACAATCATTAGTTTGGAGATATAGCTGTTGGCGTCAGTCGAGACATAATATTATAATCATTAATCACGAGATATAGCTGTTGGCGTAAGTCGAGACATAATATTATAAACATTAATTACGAGATATAACTGTTGGCGTGAGTCGAAACATAATATTATAATCATTAGTTAGGAGATATAACTGTTGGCGTCAGTCGAGACATAATATTATAATCATTAATCACGAGATATAGGTGTTCGCGTAATCGAGACATAATATTATAATCATTAGTTACGAGATATAACTGTTGGCGTCAGCCGAGACATAATATTATAATCATTAGTTACGAGATATAACTGTTGGCGTTAGTCGAGACATAATATTATAATCATTAGTTACGAGATATAACCGTTGGCGTGAGTCGAGACATAATATTATAATCATTAGTTAGGAGATATAACTGTTGGCGTCAGTCGAGACATAATATTATAATCATTAATCACGAGATATAGCTGTTGGCGTAAGTCGAGACATAATATTATAAACATTAATTACGAGATATAACTGTTGGCGTGAGTCGAGATATAATATTATAATGATTAGATACGAGATATAACTGTTGGCGTCAGTCGAGACATAATATTATAATCATTAGTTACGAGATATAACTGATGGCGTTAGTCGAGACATAATATTATAATCATTAGTTACGAGATATAACCGTTGGCGTGAGTCGAGACATAATAATATAATCATTAGTTAGGAGATATAACTGTTGGCGTCAGTCGAGACATAATATTATAATCATTAATCACGAGATATAGCTGTTGGCGTAAGTCGAGACATAATATAATAATCATTAGTTACGAGATATAACTGTTGGCGTCAGTCGAGACATAATATTATAATCATTAATCACGAGATATAGCTGTTGGCGTATGTGGAGACATAATATTATAAACATTAATTACGAGATATAACTGTCGGCGTGAGTCGAGACATAATATCATAATCATTAGTTACGAGACATAAATGTTGGCGTCAGTCGAGATATAATATTATTATCATTAGTTACGAGATATAACTGTTGGCGTTAGCCGAGACATAATATTATAATCATTAATCACGAGATATAACTGTTGGCGTGAGTCGAGACATAATATTATAATCATTAGTTACGAGATATAACTGTTGGGGTGAGTCGAAACCTAATATTATAATCATTAGTTAGGAGAGATAACTGTTGGCGTCCGTCGAGACATAATATTACAATCATTAATCGCGAGATATAGGTGTTCGCGTAAGTCGAGACATAATATTATAATCATTAGTTACGAGATATAACTGTTGGCGTCAGCCGAGACATAATATTATAATCATTAGTTACGAGATATAACTGTTGGCGTTAGTCGAGACATAATATTATAATCATTAGTTACGTGATATTACTGTTGGCGCAGTCGAGTCATAATATTATAATCATTAGTTACGAGATATAACTGTTGGCGTGAGTCGAGACATAATATTATAATCATTAATCACGAGACATAGCTGTTGGCGTAACTCGAGACATATTATTATAATCATTAATTACGAGACATTACTGTTGGCGCAGTCGAGTCATAACATTATAATCATTAGTTACGAAATATAACTGTTGCGTCAGTCGAGACATAATATTATAATCGTTAGTTACGAGATATAACTTTTGGCGTGAGTCGAGACATAATATTATAATCATTAGTTACGAGATATAACTGTTGCGTCAGTCGAGACATAATATTATAATCGTTAGTTACGAGATATAACTTTTGGCGTGAGTCGAGACATAATATTATAATCATTAGTTAGGAGATATAACTGTTGGCGTCAGGCGAGACACAGTATTATAATCATTAATCACGAGATATAGCTGTTGGCGTAAGTCGAGACAGAATATTATAAACATTAATTAGGAGATATAACTGTTGGCGTGAGTCGAGACATAATATTATAATCATTAGATACGAGATATATCTGTTGGCGTGAGTCGAGGCATAATATTATACTCGTTAATCACGATATATAGCTGTTGGCGTAAGACGAGACATAATATTGTAAACATTAATTACGAGATAGAACTGTTGGCGTGAGTAGAGACATAATATTATAATCATTAGTTACGTGATATAACTGTTGGCGTGTGTCGAGACAATATTATAATCATTAGTTACGAGATATAACTGTTGGCGTTAGACGAGTCATAATATTATAATCATTAGTTACGAGAAATAACTGTTGGCGTGAATCAAGACATAATATTATACTCGTTAATCACGATATATAGCTGTTGGCGTAAGACGAGACATAATATTGTAAACATTAATTACGAGATATAACTGTTGGCGTCAGTCGACACATAATATTATAATCATTAATCACGAGATATAGCTGTTGGCGTAAGTCGAGACATAATATTATAAACATTAATTACGAGTGATAACTGTTGGCGTGAGCCGAGACATAATATTATAATCATCAGTTACGAGATATAACTCTTGGCGTGAGTCGAGACATAATATTATAATCATTAGTTACGAGATATAACTGTTGGCGTCATCGAGACATAATATTATAATCATGAGTTACGAGATATAACTCTTGGCGTGAGTCGAGACATAAGATTATAATCATTAGTTACGAGATATAGCTTTTGGCGTCAGTCGAGACATATTATTATAATCATTAATCACGAGATATAGGTGTTGGCGTAAGTCGAGACATAATATTATAATCATTAGTTACGAGATATTACTGTTGGCGCAGTCGAGTCATAATATTATAATCATTAGTTACGAGATATAACTGTTGGCGTGAGTCGAGACATAATATTATAATCATTAATCACGAGTCATAGCTGTTGGCGTAAGTCGAGACATATTATTATAATCATTAGTTACGAGATATTACTGTTGGCGCAGTCGAGTCATAACACTATAATCATTAGATACGAAATACAACTGTTGGCGTGAGTCGAGACATAATATTATAATCATTAGTTACGAGATATAACTGTTGCGTCAGTCGAGACATAATATTATAATCGTTAGTTACGAGATATAACTGTTGGCGTGAGTCGAGACATAATATTATAATCATTAGTTAGGATATATAACTGTTGGCGTCAGGCGAGACACAGTATTATAATCATTAATCACGAGATATAGCTGTTGGCGTAAGTCGAGACAGAATATTATAAACATTAATTACGAGATATAACTGTTGGCGTGAGTCTAGACATAATATTATAATCATTAGATACGAGATATATCTGTTGGCGTGAGTCGAGGCATAATATTATTATCATAAGTTATGAGATATAACTGTTGGCGTGTGTCGAGACAATATTATAATCATTAGTTACGAGATATAACTGTTGGCGTTAGACGAGTCATAATATTATAATCATTAGTTACGAGAAATAACTGTTGGCGTGAATCAAGACATAATATTATAAACATTAATTACGAGATATAACTATTGGCGTCAGTCGAGACATAATATTATAATCATCAGTTACGAGATATAACTCTTGGCGTGAGTCGAGACATAATATTACAATCATTAGTTACGAGATATAACTGTTGGCGTGAGTCGAGACATAATATTATAATCATTAGTTAGGAGATATAACTGTTGGCGTTAGACGAGACATAATATTATAATCATTAGTTACGAGAAATAACTGTTGGCGTGAGTCAAGACATAATATTATACACATTAATCACGATATATAGCTGTTGGCGTAATCGAGACATAATATTATGAACATTAATTACGAGATATAATTTTGGCGTGAGTCGAGACATAATATTATAATCATCAGTTACGAGATATAACTCTTGGCGTGAGTCGAGACATAATATTATAATCATTAGTTACGAGATATAACTGTTGGCGTGAGTCGAGACATAATATTATAATCATTAGTTACGAGATATAACTCTTGGCGTCAGTAGAGACATAATATTTTAATCATTAGTTACGAGATATAGCTGTTGGCGTAAGTCGAGACATAATATTATAATCATTAGTTACGAGATATAACTGTTGGCGTCAGTCGAAACATAATATTATAATCTTTAGTTACGAGATATAACTGTTGGCGTGAGTCGAGACATAATATTATAATCGTTAGTTATGAGATAGAACTGTTGGCGTCAATCGAGACATAATATTATAATCATTAGTTCCGAGATATAACGGTTGGCGTTAGTCGAGACATAATATTATAATCATTTGTTAGGAGATATAACTGTTGGCGTCAGGCGAGACACAATATTATAATAATTAATCACGGGATATAGCTTTTGGCGTAAGTCGAGACATTATATTATAAACATTAATTACGAGATATAACTATTGGCCTGAGTCGAGACACAATATTATAATCATTAGTTACGAGATATATCTGTTGGCGTGATTCGAGACATAATATTATAATCATTAGTTACGAGATATAACTGTTGGCGTCAATTGAGACATAATGTTAAAATCATTAATTACGAGATATAATTGTTGGCGTGAGTCGAGACATAATATTATAATCATTAGTTACGAGATATAACTGTTGGGTTCAGTCGAGACATAATATTATAATCATTAGTTACGAGATATAACTGTTGGCGTAAGTCGAGACATAATATTGTAATCATTAATCACGAGATATAGCTGTTGGCGTAAGTCTAGACATAATACTATAATCATTAGTTACGAGATATAACTGTTGGCGTCAGTCGAGACATAATATTATAATCATTAGTTACGATATATAACTGTTGGCTTCAGTCGAGACATAATATTATAATCATTAGTTACGAGATATAACTGTTGGCGTGAGTCGAGACATAATATTATAATCATTAGTTACGAGATATAACTGTTGGCGTTAGACGAGACATAATATTATAATCATTAGTTACGAGAAATAACTGTTGGCGTGATTCAAGACATAATATTATACACATTAATCACGATATATAGCTGTTGGCGTAATCGAGACATAATATTATGAACATTAATTACGAGATATAATTTTGGCGTGAGTCGAGACAATATTATAATCATCAGTTACGAGATATAACTCTTGGCGTGAGTCGAGACATAATATTATAATCATTAGTTACGAGATATAACTGTTGGCGTGAGTCGAGACATAATATTATAATCATTAGTTACGAGATATAACTCTTGGCGTCATTCGAGACATAATATTTTAATCATTAGTTACGAGATATAGCTGTTGGCGCAAGTCGAGACATAATATTATAATCATTAGTTACGAGATATAACTGTTGGGGTCAGTCGAAACATAATATTATAATCTTTAGTTACGAGATATAACTGTTGGCGTGAGTCGAGACATAATATTATAATCGTTAGTTATGAGATAGAACTGTTGGCGTCAATCGAGACATAATATTATAATCATTAGTTCCGAGATATAACTGTTGGCGTCAGGCGAGACACAATATTATAATAATTAATCACGGGATATAGCTTTTGGCGTAAGTCGAGACATTATATTATAAACATTAATTACGAGATATAACTATTGGCGTGAGTCGAGACATAATATTATAATCATTAGTTACGAGATATATCTGTTGGCGTGATTCGAGACATAATATTATAATCATTAGTTTCTAGATATAACTGTTGGCGTCAATTGAGACATAATATTAAAATCATTAATTACGAGATATAATTGTTGGCGTGAGTCGAGACATAATATTATAATCATTAGTTATGAGATATAACTGTTGGGTTCAGTCGAGACATAATATTATAATCATTAGTTACGAGATATAACTGTTGGCGTAAGTCGAGACATAATATTGTAATTATTAATCACGAGATATAGCTGTTGGCGTAAGTCTAGACATAATACTATAATCATTAGTTACGAGATATAACTGTTGGCGTCAGTTGAGATATAATATTATAATCATTAATTACGAGATATAACTGTTGGCGTGAGTCGAGACATAATATTATAATCATTAGTTACGATATATAACTGTTGGCTTCAGTCGAGACATAATATTATAATCATTAGTTACGAGATATAACTGTTGGCGTGAGTCGAGACATAATATTATATTCATTAGTTACGAGATATAACTGTTGGTTTATGTCGAGACATAACATTATAATCATTATTCAGGAGATATAACTGTTGGCGGCAGTCGTGACATAATATTATAATCATTAATCACGAGATATAGCTGTTGGTGTAAGTCGAGACATAATATTATAATCATTAATTACGAGACATAACTGTTGGCGTCAGTTGAGACATAATATTATAATCATTAATTGCGAGATATAACTGTTGGCGTGAGTCGAGACAATATTATAATCATCAGTTACGAGATATAACTGTTGGCGTGAGACGAGACATAATATTATAATCATTAGTTAGGAGATATAACAGTTGGCGTGAGTCGAGACAATATTATAATCATCAGTTACGAGATATAACTGTTGGCGTGAGTCGAGACATAATATTATAATCATTAGTTAGGAGATATAACAGTTGGCGTGAGTCGAGACAATATTATAATCATCAGTTACGAGATATAACTGTTGGCGTGAGACGAGACATAATATTATAATCATTAGTTAGGAGATATAACAGTTGGCGTCAGTCGAGATATAATATTATAATCATTAATCAGAAGATATAGCTGTTGTCGTAAGTCGAGACATAACATTATAATCATTAATTACGAGATATAACTGTTGGCGTGAGTCGAGACATAATATTATAATCATTAGTTACGACATATAACTGTTGGCTTCAGTCGAGACATAATATTATAATCATTAGTTACGAGATATAACTGTTGGCGTGAGTCGAGACATAATATTATAATCATTAGTTACGAGATATAACTGTTGGGTTCAGACGAGACATAATATTATAATCATTAGTTACGAGATATAACTGTTGGCATGAGTCGAGACATAATATTGTAATCATTAATCACGAGATATAGCTGTTGGCGTAAGTCTAGACATAATACTATAATCATTAGTTACGAGATATAACTGTTGGCGTCAGTTGAGATATAATATTATAATCATTAATTACGAGATATTAACTGTTGGCGTGAGTCGAGACATAATATTATAATCATTAGTTACGAGATATAACTGTTGGCGTGAGTCGAGACAATATTATAATCATCAGTTACGAGATATAACTGTTGGCGTGAGTCGAGACATAATATTATAATCATTAGTTAGGAGATATAACAGTTGGCGTCAGTCGAGATATAATATTATAATCATTAATCAGAAGATATAGCTGTTGGCGTAAGTCGAGACATAATATTATAATCATTAATTACGAGATATAACTGTTGGCGTGAGTCGAGACATAATATTATAATCATTAGTTACGAGATATAACTTTTGGCGTGACCCGAGACATAATTTTATAATAATGAGTTACGAGATATAACTGTTGGCGTGAGACGAGACATAATATTATAATCATTAGTTACGAGATATAACTGTTGGCGTCAGTCGAGACATAATATTATAATCATTAGTTACGAGATATCACTGTTGGCGTCAGTCGAAACATAATATTGTAATCATTAGTTACGTGATATAACTGTTGGCGGAAGTCGGACATAATATTATAATCATTTGTTACGAGATATAACTGTTGGCGTGAGTCGAGACATGATATTATAATCATTTGTTACGAGATATAACTGTTGGCGTGAGTAGAGACATAATATTATAATCATTAGTTACGAGATATAACTGTTGGCGTAAGTCGAGACATAGTATTATAATCATCAGTTAGGAGATATAACTGTTGGCGTCAGTCGACACATAATATTATACTCATTAATCACGATATATAAGTGTTGGCGTAAGTCGAGACATAATATTATAAACATTAATTACGCGATATAACTATTGGCGTGAGTCGAGACATAATATTATAATCATCAGTTACGAGATATAACTCTTGGCGTGAGTCGAGACATAATATTATAATCATTAGTTACGAGATACAACTGTTGGTGTCAGTCGAGACATAATATTATAATCATTAGTTCCGAGATATAACTGTTGGCTTTAGTCGAGACATAATATTATAATCATTTGTTAGGAGATATAACTGTTGGCGTCAGGCGAGACATAACATTATAATAATTAATCACGGGATATAGCTGTTGGCGTAAGTCGAGACATAATATTATAAACATTAATTACGATATATAACTATTGGCGTGAGTCGAGACATAATATTATAATCATTAGTTACGAGATATATCTGTTGGCGTGATTCGAGACATAATATTATAATCATTAGTTACGAGATATAACTGTTGGCGTCAGTTGAGACATAATATTATAATCATTAATTACGAGATATAACTGTTGGCGTGAGTCGAGACATAATATTATAATCATTAGTTACGAGATATTACTTTTGGCGCAGGCGAGTCATAATACTATAATCATTAGTTACGTTATATAACTGTTGGCTTCAGTCGAGACATATTATAATCATTAGTTACGAGATACAACTGTTGGCGTGAGTCGAGACATAATATTATATTCATTATTCAGTAGATATAACTGTTGGCGGCAGTCGTGACATAATATTATAATCATTAATCACGAGATATAGCTGTTGGTGTAAGTCGAGACATAATATTATAATCATTAATTACGAGACATAACTGTTGGCGTGAGTCGAGACATAATATTATATTCATTAGTTACGAGATATAACTGTTGGCGTGACTCGAGACATAATATTATAATCATGAGTTACGAGATATAACTCTTGGCGTGAGTCGAGTCATAATATTATAATCATTAGTTACGTGATATAACTGTTGGCGTGAGTCCAGACATAATATTATAATCATTAATTACGAGACATAATATTCTAATCATTCGTTACGAGATACTATAATAATAATATTATAATCATTAATTACGAGATATAACTGTTGGCGTGAGTCGAGACATAATATTATAATCATTAGTTACGAGATATAACTGCTGGCGTAAGTCGAGACATAATATTATAATCATTAGTTACGAGATGTAACTGTTGGCTTCAGTCGAGGCATAATATTATAATCATTAATTACGAGATATAACTGTTGGTGTGAGTAGAGACATAATATTATAATCATTAGTTACGAGATATAACTGTTGGCTTCAGTCGAGGCATAATATTATAATCATTAGTTACGAGATATAACTGTTGGCTTCAGTCGAGGCATAATATTATTATCATTAGTTACGAGATATAACTGTTGGCTTCAGTCGAGGCATAATATTATAATCATTAGTTACGAGATATAACTGTTGGCTTCAGTCGAGGCATAATATTATTATCATTAGTTACGAGATATAACTGTTGGCTTCAGTCGAGGCATAATATTATAATCATTAGTTACGAGATATAACTGTTGGCTTCAGTCGAGACATAATATTATTATCATTAGTTACGAGATATAACTGTTGGCTTCAGTCGAGACATAATATTATAATCATTAGTTACGAGATATAACTGTTGGCTTCATTCGAGACATAATATTATAATCATTAGTTACGAGATATAACTGTTGGCTTCAGTCGAGGCATAATATTATTATCATTAGTTACGAAATATAACTGTTGGCTTCAGTCGAGACATAATATTATTATCATTAGTTACGAGATATAACTGTTGGCTTCAGTCGAGGCATAATATTATTATCATTAGTTACGAAATATAACTGTTGGCTTCAGTCGAGACATAATATTATTATCATTAGTTACGTGATATAACTGTTTGCTTCAGTCGAGACATAATATTATTATCATTAGTTACGAGATATAACTGTTGGTGTAAGTCGAGACATAATATTATAATCATTAATTAAGAGATATAACTGTTGGCGTCAGTCGAGAGATAATATTATAATCATTAATTAAGAGATATAACTGTTGGCGTCAGTCGAGACTTAATATTATAATCATTAACTAAGAGATATAACTGTTGGCGTCAGTCGAGACATAATATTATAATCATTAGTTACGAGATATAACTGTTGGCTTCAGTCGAGACATAATATTATAATCATTAATTAAGAGATATAACTGTTGGCGTCAGTCGAGAGATAATATTATAATCATTAGTTACGAGATATAACTCTTGGCGTCAGTCGAGACATAATATTATAATCATTAACTAAGAGACATAACTGTTGGCGTCAGTCGAGAGATAATATTATAATCATTAGTTACGAGATATAACTGTTGGCTTCAGTCGAGACATAATATTATAATCATTAACTAAGAGATATAACTGTTGGCGTCAGTCGAGAGATAATATTATAATCATTATTTAGGAGATATAACTGTTGGCGTCAGTCGAGTCATAATATTATAATCATTAATCACGAGATATATCTGTTGGTGTAAGTCGAGACATAATATTATAATCATTAATTACGTGATATAACTGTTGGCGTGAGTCGAGACATAATATTATATTCATTAGTTACGAGATATAACTGTTGGCGTGACTCGAGACATAATATTATAATCATGAGTTACGAGATATAACTCTTGGCGTGAGTCGAGACATAATATTATAATCATTAGTTACGAGATATTACAGTTGGCGCAGTCGAGTCATAATATTATAATCATTAGTTACGAGATATAACTGTTGGCGTCAGTCGAGATATAGTTATATAGTTATATCTAGTTACGAGATATTACAGTTGGCGCAGTCGAGTCATAATATTATAATCATTAGTTACGAGATATAATTGTTGGCGCTAGTCGAGACATAATATCATAATCATTAGTTACGAGATATAACCGTTGGCGTGAGTCGAGATATAGTTATATAGTTATATCTAGTTACGAGATATAACTGTTGGCTTCAGTCGAGACATAATATTATAATCATTAGTTACGAGATATAACTGTTGGCGCTAGTCGAGACATAATATCATAATCATTAGTTACGAGATATAACTGTTGGCGTCAGTCGAGATATAGTTATATAGTTATATCTAGTTACGAGATATAACTGTTGGCTTCAGTCGAGACATAATATTATAATCATTAGTTACGAGATATAACTGTTGGCTTCAGTCGAGACATAATATTATAATCGTTTGTTACGAGATATAACTGTTGGCGTCAGGCGAGATACAGTATTATAATCATTAATCACGAGATATAGCTGTTGGCGTAAGTCGAGACAGAATATTATGAACATTAATTACGAGATATAACTGTTGGCGTGAGTCGAGACATAATACTATAATCATTAGATACGAGATATAAGGCGTTGGCGTGAGACGAGACATAATATTATAATCATAAGTTACGAGATATAACTGTTGGCGTGTGTCGAGACATAATATTATAATCATTAGTTACGAGATATAACTGTTGGCTTCAGTCGAGACATAATATTATAATCATTAATTAAGAGATATAACTGTTGGCGTCAGTCGAGAGATAATATTATAATCATTAGTTACGAGATATAACTGTTGGCGTCAGTCGAGACATAATATTATAATCATTAACTAAGAGATATAACTGTTGGCGTCAGTCGAGAGATAATATTATAATCATTAGTTACGAGATATAACTGTTGGCTTCAGTCGAGACATAATATTATTATCATTAGTTAAGAGATATAACTGTTGGCTTGAATCGAGACATAATATTATTATCCTTAGTTACGAGATATAACTGTTGGCTTCAGTCGAGACATAATATTATTATCATTAGTTACGAGATACAACTGTTGGCTTCAGTCGAGAGATAATATTATTATCATTAGTTACGAGATATAACTGTTGGCTTCAGTCGAGATATAATATTATATTCATTAATTACGAGATATAACTGTTGGCGTGAGTCGAGACATAATATTATAATCATTAGTTACGAGATACATCTGTTTGCTTCAGTCGAGACATAATATTATTATCATTAGTTACGAGATATAATGGTTGGTGTAAGTCGAGACATAATATGCTAATCATTAATTACGAGATATAACTGTTGGCGTCAGTCGAGACATAATATTATAATCATTATTTACGTGATATAACTGTTGGCGTGAGTCGAGACATAATATTATAATCATTAGTTACGAGATATAACTGTTGGCTTCAGTCGAGACATAATATTATTATCATTAGTTAAGAGATATAACTGTTGGCTTCAATCGAGACATAATATTATTATCATTAGTTACGAGATATAACTGTTGGCTTCAGTCGAGACATAATATTATTATCATTAGTTACGAGATACAACTGTTGGTTTCAGTCGAGAGATAATATTATTATCATTAGTTACGAGATATAACTGTTGGCTTCAGTCGAGATATAATATTATATTCATTAATTACGAGATATAACTGTTGGCGTGAGTCGAGACATAATATTATAATCATTAGTTACGAGATACATCTGTTTGCTTCAGTCGAGACATAATATTATTATCATTAGTTACGAGATATAATGGTTGGTGTAAATCGAGACATAATATGCTAATCATTAATTACGAGATATAACTGTTGGCGTCAGTCGAGACATAATATTATAATCATTATTTACGTGATATAACTGTTGGCGTGAA
>JBBBDQ010003312.1:0-15123 GCA_037127315.1 Ascarosepion bandense | reverse complement strand
CTTGTCAGGCAGCTAATAGAAAATATATATTGCGTGAGTGCTATTCAATGAACCTGAGAGTTGTGAGGCAGATAACAGAAAATACATATTACGAGAGTGCACATTCAAGGAATCTGAGACTTGTCAGGCAGCTAACAGAAAATATACATTGCGTGAGTGCTATTCAATGAACCTGAGAGTTGTGAGGCAGATAACAGAAAATACATATTACGAGATTGCACATTCAAGGAATCTGAGATTTGTCAGGCAGATAACAGAAAATATATATTGCGTGAGTGCTATTCAATGAACCTGAGAGTTGTGAGGCAGATAACAGAAAATACATATTACGAGATTGCACATTCAAGGAATCTGAGACTTGTCAGGCAGCTAACAGAAAATATATATTGCGTGAGTGCTATTCAATGAACCTGAGAGTTGTGAGGCAGATAACAGAAAATACACATTACGAGAGTGCACATTCAAGGAAACTGAGACTTGTCAGGCAGCTAACAGAAAATATATATTGCGTGAGTGCTATTCAATGAACCTGATATTTGTGAGGCAGATAACAGAAAATACATATTACGAGATTGCACATTCAAGGAATCTGAGACTTGTCAGGCAGATAACAGAAAATATATTATTGCGTGAGTGCTATTCAATGAACCTGAGAGTTGTGAGGCAGATAACAGAAAATACATATCACGAGATTGCACATTCAAGGAATCTGCGACTTGTCAGGCAGCTAATAGAAAATAAATATTGGGTGAGTGCTATTCAATGAACCTGAGAGTTGTGAGGCAGATAACAGAAAATACATATTACGAGAGTGCACATTCAAGGAATCTGAGACTTTTCAGGCAGCTAACAGAAAATATATATTGCGTGAGTGCTATTCAATGAACCTGAGAGTTGTGAGGCAGATAACAGAAAATACATATTACGAGATTGCACATTCAAGGAATCTCAGACTTCTCAGGCAGCTAACAGAAAATATATATTGCGTGAGTGCTATTCAATGAACCTGAGAGTTGTGAGGCAGATAACAGAAAATACATATGACGAGATTGCACATTCAAGGAATCTGAGACTTGTCAGGCAGCTAATAGAAAATAAATATTGCGTGAGTGCTATTCAATGAACCTGAGAGTTGTGAGGCAGATAACAGAAAATACATATTACGAGAGTGCACATTCAACGAATCTGAGACTTGTCAGGCAGCTAACAGAAAATATATATTGCGTGAGTGCTATTCAATGAACCTGAGAGTTGTGAGGCAGATAACAGAAAATACATATTACGAGATTGCACATTCAAGGAATCTGAGACTTCTCAGGCAGCTAACAGAAAATATATATTGCGTGAGTGCTATACAATGAACCTGAGAGTTGTGAGGCAGATAACAGAAAATACATATTACGAGATTACACATTCAAGGAATCTGAGACTTGTCAGGCAGATAACAGAAAATATATATTGCGTGAGTGCTATTCAATGAACCTGAGAGTTGTGAGGCAGATAACAGAAAATACATATTACGAGTGTGCACATTCAAGGAATCTGAGACTTGTCAGCAGCTAACAGAAAATATATATTGCGTGAGTGCTATTCAATGAATCTGAGAGTTGTGAGGCAGATAACAGAAAATACATATGACGAGAGTGCACATTCAAGGAATCTGAGACTTGTCAGGCAGCTAACAGAAAATATATATTGCCTGAGTGCTATTCAATGAACCTGAGAGTTGTGAGGCAGATAACAGAAAATACATATTACGAGATTGCACATTCAAGTAATCTGAGACTTGTCAGGCAGATAACAGAAAATATATATTGCGTGAGTGCTATTCAATGAACCTGAGAGTTGTGAGGCAGATAACAGAAAATACATATTACGAGATTGCACATTCAAGGAATCTGAGACTTGTCAGGCACATAACAGAAAATATATATTGCGTGAGTGCTATTCAATGAACCTGAGAGTTGTGAGGCAGATAACAGAAAATACATATCACGAGATTGCACATTCAAGGAATCTGAGACTTGTCAGGCAGCTAATAGAAAATATATATTGCGTGAGTGCTATTCAATGAACCTGAGAGTTGTGAGGCAGATAACAGAAAATACATATTACGAGAGTGCACATTCAAGGAATCTGAGACTTGTCAGGCAGCTAACAGAAAATATACATTGCGTGAGTGCTATTCAATGAACCTGAGAGTTGTGAGGCAGATAACAGAAAATACATATTACGAGAGTGCACATTCAAGGAATCTGAGACTTGTCAGGCAGCTAACAGAAAATATACATTGCGTGAGTGCTATTCAATGAACCTGAGAGTTGTGAGGCAGATAACAGAAAATACATATTACGAGATTGCACATTCAAGGAATCTGAGATTTGTCAGGCAGATAACAGAAAATATATATTGCGTGAGTGCTATTCAATGAACCTGAGAGTTGTGAGGCAGATAACAGAAAATACATATTACGAGATTGCACATTCAAGGAATCTGAGAATTGTCAGGCAGCTAACAGAAAATATATATTGCGTGAGTGCTATTCAATGAACCTGAGAGTTGTGAGGCAGATAACAGAAAATATACACATTACGAGAGTGCACATTCAAGGAAACTGAGACTTGTCAGGCAGCTAACAGAAAATATATATTGCGTGAGTGCTATTCAATGAACCTGATAGTTGTGAGGCAGATAACAGAAAATACATATTACGAGATTGCACATTCAAGGAATCTGAGACTTGTCAGGCAGATAACAGAAAATATATATTGCGTGAGTGCTATTCAATGAACCTGAGAGTTGTGAGGCAGATAACAGAAAATACATATCACGAGATTGCACATTCAAGGAATCTGAGACTTGTCAGGCAGCTAACAGAAAATATATATTGCGTGAGTGCTATTCAATGAACCTGAGAGTTGTGAGGCAGATAACAGAAAATACATATTACGAGGTTGCACATTCAAGGAATCTCAGACTTCTCAGGCAGCTAACAGAAAATATATATTGCGTGAGTGCTATTCAATGAACCTGAGAGTTGTGAGGCAGATAACAGAAAATACATATGACGAGATTGCACATTCAAGGAATCTGAGACTTGTCAGGCAGCTAACAGAAAATATATATTGCGTGTGTGCTATTCAATGAACCTGAGAGTTGTGAGGCAGAAAACAGAAAATACATATTACGAGATTGCACATTCAAGGAATCTGAGATTTGTCAGGCAGATAACAGAAAATATATATTGCGTGAGTGCTATTCAATGAACCTGAGAGTTGTGAGGCAGATAACAGAAAATACATATTACGAGAGTGCACATTCAAGGAATCTGAGATTTGTCAGGCAGCTAACAGAAAATATATATTGCGTGAGTGCTATTCAATGAACCTGAGAGTTGTGAGGCAGATAACAGAAAATACATATTACGAGATTGCACATTCAAGGAATCTGAGACTTGTCAGGAAGATAACAGAAAATATATATTGCGTGAGTGCTATTCAATGAACCTGAGAGTTGTGAGGCAGATAACAGAAAATACATATTACGAGAGAGCACATTCAAGGAATCTGAGACTTGTCAGGCAGCTAACAGAAAATATATATTGCGTGAGTGCTATTCAATGAACCTGAGAGTTGTGAGGCAGATAACAGAAAATACATATTACGAGATTGCACATTCAAGGAATCTGAGACTTGTCAGGCAGCTAACAGAAAATATATATTGCGTGAGTGCTATTCAATGAACCTGAGAGTTGTGAGGCAGATAACAGAAAATACATATTACGAGATTGCACATTCAAGGAATCTGAGACTTGTCAGGCAGCTAACAGAAAATATATATTGCGTGAGTGCTATTCAACGAACCTGAGAGTTGTGAGGCAGATAACAGAAAATACATATGACGAGATTGCACATTCAAAGAATCTGAGACTTGTCAGGCAGGTAATAGAAAATAAATATTGCGTGAGTGCTATTCAATGAACCTGAGAGTTGTGAGGCAGATAACGGAAAATACCTATTACGAGATTGCACATTCAAGGAATCTGAGACTTGTCAGGCAGCTAATAGAAAATAAATATTGCGTGAGTGCTATTCAATGAACCTGAAAGTTGTGAGGCAGATAACAGAAAATACATATTACGAGATTGCACATTCAAGGAATCTGAGACTCGTCAGGCAGCTAACAGAAAATATATATTGCGTGAGTGCTATTCAATGAACCTGAGAGTTGTGAGGCAGATAACAGAAAATACATATTATGAGATTGCACATTCAAGGAATCTGACACTTGTCAGGCAGCTAACAGAAAATATATATTGCTTGAGTGCTATTCAATGAACCTGAGAGTTGTGAGGCAGATAACAGAAAATACATATTACGAGATTGCACATTCAAGGAATCTGAGACTTGTCAGGCAGCTAACAGAAAATATATATTGCGTGAGTGCTATTCAATGAACCTGAGAGTTGTGAGGCAGATAACAGAAAATACATATTACGAGATTACACATTCAAGGAATCTGAGACTTGTCAGGCAGTTAACAGAAAATATATATTGCGTGAGTGCTATTCAATGAACCTGAGAGTTGTGAGGCAGATAACAGAAAATACATATTACGAGAGTGCACATTCAAGGAATCTGAGACTTGTCAGGCAGCTAACAGAAAATATATATTGCATGAGTGCTATTCAATGAAACTGAGAGTTGTGAGGCAGATAACAGAAAATACATATTACGAGAGTGCACATTCAAGGAATCTGAGACTTGTCAGGCAGCTAACAGAAAATATATATTGCGTGAGTGCTATTCAATGAACCTGAGAGTTGTGAGGCAGATAACAGAAAATACATATTACGAGATTGCACATTCAAGGAATCTGAGACTTGTCAGGCAGCTAACAGAAAATATATATTGCGTGAGTGCTATTCAATGAACATGAGAGTTGTGAGGCAGATAACAGAAAATACATATTACGAGATTGCACATTCAAGGAATCTGAGACTTGTCAGGCAGATAACAGAAAATATATATTGCGTGAGTGCTATTCAATGAACCAGAGAGTTGTGAGGCAGATAACAGAAAATACATATTACGAGATTGCATATTCAAGGAATCTGAGAATTGTCAGGCAGCTAACAGAAAATATATATTGCGTGAGTGCTATTCAATGAACCTGAGAGTTGTGAGGCAGATAACAGAAAATACATATGACGAGAGTGCACATTCAAGGAATCTGAGATTTGTCAGGCAGTTAACAGAAAATATATATTGCGTGAGTGCTATTCAATGAACCTGAGAGTTGTGAGGCAGATAACAGAAAATACATATGACGAGATTGCAATTTTCAAGGAATCTGAGATTTGTCAGGCAGCTAACAGAAAATATATATTGCGTGAGTGCTATTCAATGAACCTGAGAGTTGTGAGGCAGATAACAGAAAATACATATCACGAGATTGCACATTCAAGGAATCTGAGACTTGTCAGGCAGCTAATAGAAAATAAATATTGCGTGAGTGCTATTCAATGAACCTGAGAGTTGTGAGGCAGATAACAGAAAATACATATTACGAGAGTGCACATTCAAGGAATCTGAGTCTTGTCAGGCAGCTAACAGAAAATATATATTGCGTGAGTGCTATTCAATGAACCTGAGAGTTGTGAGGCAGATAACAGAAAATACATATTACGAGATTGCACATTCAAGGAATCTGAGACTTCTCAGGCAGCTAACAGAAAATATATATTGCGTGAGTGCTATTCAATGAACCTGAGAGTTGTGAGGCAGATAACAGAAAATACATATTACGAGATTACACATTCAAGGAATCTGAGACTTGTCAGGCAGATAACAGAAAATATATATTGCGTGAGTGCTATTCAATGAACCTGAGAGTTGTGAGGCAGATAACAGAAAATACATATTACGAGAGTGCACATTCAAGGAATCTGAGACTTGTCAGCAGCTAACAGAAAATATATATTGCGTGAGTGCTATTCAATGAACCTGAGAGTTGTGAGGCAGATAACAGAAAATACATATTACGAGATTGCACATTCAAGGAATCTGAGACTTGTCAGGCACATAACAGAAAATATATATTGCGTGAGTGCTATTCAATGAACCTGAGAGTTGTGAGGCAGATAACAGAAAATACATATTACGAGATTGCACATTGAAGGAATCTGAGACTTGTCAGGCAGCTAACAGAAAATATATATTGCGTGAGTGCTATTCAATGAACCTGAGAGTTGTGAGGCAGATAACAGAAAATACACATTACGAGAGTGCACATTCAAGGAAACTGAGACTTGTCAGGCAGCTAACAGAAAATATATATTGCGTGAGTGCTATTCAATGAACCTGATATTTGTGAGGCAGATAACAGAAAATACATATTACGAGATTGCACATTCAAGGAATCTGAGACTTGTCAGGCAGATAACAGAAAATATATATTGCGTGAGTGCTATTCAATGAACCTGAGAGTTGTGAGGCAGATAACAGAAAATACATATCACGAGATTGCACATTCAAGGAATCTGAGACTTGTCAGGCAGCTAATAGAAAATAAATATTGCGTGAGTGCTAATCAATGAACCTGAGAGTTGTGAGGCAGATAACAGAAAATACATATTACGAGAGTGCACATTCAAGGAATCTGAGACTTTTCAGGCAGCTAACAGAAAATATATATTGCGTGAGTGCTATTCAATGAACCTGAGAGTTGTGAGGCAGATAACAGAAAATACATATTACGAGATTGCACATTCAAGGAATCTCAGACTTCTCAGGCAGCTAACAGAAAATATATATTGCGTGAGTGCTATTCAATGAACCTGAGAGTTGTGAGGCAGATAACAGAAAATACATATGACGAGATTGCACATTCAAGGAATCTGAGACTTGTCAGGCAGCTAACAGAAAATATATATTGCGTGAGTGCTATTCAATGAACCTGAGAGTTGTGAGGCAGATAACAGAAAATACATATTACGAGATTGCACATTCAAGGAATCTGAGATTTGTCAGGCAGATAACAGAAAATATTTATTGCGTGAGTGCTATTCAATGAACCTGAGAGTTGTGAGGCAGATAACAGAAAATACATATTACGAGAGTGCACATTCAAGGAATCTGAGATTTGTCAGGCAGCTAACAGAAAATATATATTGCGTGAGTGCTATTCAATGAACCTGAGAGTTGTGAGGCAGATAACAGAAAATACATATTACGAGATTGCACATTCAAGGAATCTGAGACTTGTCATGCAGATAACAGAAAATATATATTGCCTGAGTGCTATTCAATGAACCTGAGAATTGTGAGGCAGATAACAGAAAATACATATTACGAGATTGCACATTCAAGGAATCTGAGACTTGTCAGGAAGATAACAGAAAATATATATTGCGTGAGTGCTATTCAATGAACCTGAGAGTTGTGAGGCAGATAACAGAAAATACATATTACGAGAGAGCACATTCAAGGAATCTGAGACTTGTCAGGCATCTAACAGAAAATATATATTGCGTGAGTGCTATTCAATGAACCTGAGAGTTGTGAGGCAGATAACAGAAAATAAATATTACGAGATTGCACATTCAAGGAATCTGAGACTTGTCAGACAGCTAACAGAAAATATATATTGCGTGAGTGCTATTCAATGAACCTGAGAGTTGTGAGGCAGATAACAGAAAATACATATTACGAGAGTGCACATTCAAGGAATCTGAGACTTGTCAGGCAGCTAACAGAAAATATATATTGCGTGAGTGCTATTCAATGAACCTGAGAGTTGTGAGGCAGATAACAGAAAATACATATTACGAGATTGCACATTCAAGGAATCTGAGACTTGTCAGGCAGATAACAGAAAATATATATTGCGTGAGTGCTATTCAATGAACCTGAGAGTTTTGAGGCAGATAACAGAAAATACATATTACGAGAGTGCACATTCAAGGAATCTGAGGATTGTCAGGCAGCTAACAGAAAATATATATTGCGTGAGTGCTATTCAATGAACCTGAGAGTTGTGAGGCAGATAACAGAAAATACATATTACGAGATTGCACATTCAAGGAATCTGAGACTTGTCAGGCAGCTAACAGAAAATATATATTGCGTGAGTGCTATTCCATGAACCTGAGAGTTGTGAGGCAGATAACAGCAAATACATATTACGAGATTGCACATTCAAGGAATCTGAGACTTGTCAGGCAGCTAACAGAAAATATATATTGCGTGAGTGCTATTCAATGAACCTGAGAGTTGTGAGGCAGATAACAGAAAATACATATGACGAGATTGCACATTCAAAGAATCTGAGACTTGTCAGGCAGGTAATAGAAAATAAATATTGCGTGAGTGCTATTCAATGAACCTGAGAGTTGTGAGGCAGATAACAGAAAATACCTATTACGAGATTGCACATTCAAGGAATCTGAGACTTGTCAGGCAGCTAATAGAAAATAAATATTGCGTGAGTGCTATTCAATGAACCTGAGAGTTGTGAGGCAGATAACAGAAAATACATATTACGAGATTGCACATTCAAGGAATCTGAGACTTGTCAGGCAGCTAACAGAAAATATATATTGCGTGAGTTCTATTCAATGAACTTGAGAGTTGTGCGGTAGATAACAGAAAATACATATTACGAGATTGCACATTCAAGGAATCTGAGACTTCTCAGCAGCTAACAGAAAATATATATTGCGTGAGTGCTATTCAATGAACCTGAGATTTGTGAGGCAGATAACAGAAAATAAATATGACGAGATTGCACATTCACGAAATCTGAGACTTGTCAGGCAGCTAACAGAAAATATATATTGCGTGAGTGCTATTCAATGAACCTGAGAGTTGTGAGGCAGATAACAGAAAATACATATTACGAGATTGCACATTCAAGGAATCTGAGACTTGTCAGGCAGCTAACAGAATATACATATTACGTGAGTGCTATTCAATGAACCTGAGAGTTGTGAGGCAGATAACAAAAAATACATATTACGAGATTGCACATTCAAGGAATCTGAGACTTGTCAGGCAGCTAACAGAAAATATATATTGCGTGAGTGCTATTCAATGAACCTGAGAGTTGTGAGGCAGATAACAGAAAATACATTTTACGAGAGTGCACATTCAAGGAATCTGAGACTTGTCAGGCAGCTAACAGAAAATATATATTGCGTGAGTGCTATTCAATGAACCTGAGAGTTGTGAGGCAGATAACAGAAAATACATATTACGAGAGTGCACATTCAAGGAATCTGAGACTTGTCAGGCAGCTAATAGGAAATATATATTGAGTGAGTGCTATTCAATGAACCTGAGAGTTGTGAGGCAGATAACAGAAAATACATATTACGAGATTGCACATTCAAGGAATCTGAGACTTGTCAGGCAGCTAACAGAAAATACATATTACGTGAGTGCAATTCAATGAACCTGAGAGTTGTGAGGCAGATAATAAAAAATACATATTACGAGATTGCACATTCAAGGAATCTGAGACTTGTCAGGCAGCTAACAGAAAATTCATATTACGTGAGTGCTATTCAATGAACCTGAGAGTTGTGAGGCAGATAACAGAAAATACATTTTACGAGAGTGCACATTCAAGGAATCTGAGACTTGTCAGGCAGCTAATAGAAAATATATATTGCGTGAGTGCTATTCAATGAACCTGAGAGTTGTGAGGCAGATAACAGAAAATACATATTACGAGAGTGCACATTCAAGGAATCTGAGACTTGTCAGGCAGCTAACAGAAAATATATATTGCGTGAGTGCTATTCAATGAACCTGAGAGTTGTGAGGCAGATAACAGAAAATACATATTACGAGATTGCACATTCAAGGAATCTGAGACTTGTCAGGCAGCTAACAGAAAATATATATTGCGTGAGTGCTATTCAATGAACCTGAGATTTGTGAGGCAGATAACAGAAAATAAATATTACGAGATTGCACATTCAAGGAATCTGAGACTTGTCAGGCAGCTAACAGAAAATATATATTGCGTGAGTGCTATTCTATGAACCTGAGAGTTGTGAGGCAGATAACAGAAAATACATATTACGAGAGTGCACATTCAAAGAATCTGAGACTTGTCAGGCAGTTAACAGAAAATATATATTGCGTGAGTGCTATTCAATGAACCTGAGAGTTGTGAGGCAGATAACAGAAAATACATATTACGAGATTGCACATTCAAGGAATTTGAGACTTGTCAGGCAGCTAACAGAATATACATATTACGTGAGTGCTATTCAATGAACCTGAGAGTTGTGAGGCAGATAACAAAAAATACATATTACGAGATTGCACATTCAAGGAATCTGAGACATGTCAGGCAGCTAACAGAAAATATATATTGCGTGAGTGCTATTCAATGAACCTGAGAGTTGTGAGGCAGATAACAGAAAATACATTTTACGAGAGTGCACATTCAAGGAATCTGAGACTTGTCAGGCAGCTAACAGAAAATATATATTGCGTGAGTGCTATTCAATGAACCTGAGAGTTGTGAGGCAGATAACAGAAAATACATATTACGAGAGTGCACATTCAAGGAATCTGAGACTTGTCAGGCAGCTAATAGGAAATATATATTGAGTGAGTGCTATTCAATGAACCTGAGAGTTGTGAGGCAGATAACAGAAAATACATATTACGAGATTGCACATTCAAGGAATCTGAGACTTGTCAGGCAGCTAACAGAATATACATATTACGTGAGTGCAATTCAATGAACCTGAGAGTTGTGAGGCAGATAATAAAAAATACATATTACGAGATTGCACATTCAAGGAATCTGAGACTTGTCAGGCAGCTAACAGAAAATTCATATTACGTGAGTGCTATTCAATGAACCTGAGAGTTGTGAGGCAGATAACAGAAAATACATTTTACGAGAGTGCACATTCAAGGAATCTGAGATTGTCAGGCAGCTAATAGAAAATATATATTGCGTGAGTGCTATTCAATGAACCTGAGAGTTGTGAGGCAGATAACAGAAAATACATATTACGAGAGTGCACATTCAAGGAATCTGAGACTTGTCAGGCAGCTAACAGAAAATATATATTGCGTGAGTGCTATTCAATGAACCTGAGAGTTGTGAGGCAGATAACAGAAAATACATATTACGAGATTGCACATTCAAGGAATCTGAGACTTGTCAGGCAGCTAACAGAAAATATATATTGCGTGAGTGCTATTCAATGAACCTGAGATTTGTGAGGCAGATAACAGAAAATAAATATTACGAGATTGCACATTCAAGGAATCTGAGACTTGTCAGGCAGCTAACAGAAAATATATATTGCGTGAGTGCTATTCTATGAACCTGAGAGTTGTGAGGCAGATAACAGAAAATACATATTACGAGAGTGCACATTCAAAGAATCTGAGACTTGTCAGGCAGTTAACAGAAAATATATATTGCGTGAGTGCTATTCAATGAACCTGAGAGTTGTGAGGCAGATAACAGAAAATACATATTACGAGATTGCACATTCAAGGAATCTGAGACTTGTCAGGCAGCTAACAGAATATACATATTACGTGAGTGCTATTCAATGAACCTGAGAGTTGTGAGGCAGATAACATACATATTACGAGATTGCACATTCAAGGAATCTGAGACTTGTCAGGCAGCTAACAGAAAATACATATTACGTGAGTGCTATTCAATGAACCTGAGAGTTGTGAGGCAGATAACAGAAAATACATTTTACGAGAGTGCACATTCAAGGAATCTGAGACTTGTCAGGCAGCTAACAGAAAATATATATTGCGTGAGTGCTATTCAATGAACCTGAGAGTTGTGAGGCAGATAACAGAAAATACATATTACGAGAGTGCACATTCAAGGAATCTGAGATTGTCAGGCAGCTAATAGGAAATATATATTGCGTGAGTGCTATTCAATGAACCTGAGAGTTGTGTGGCAGGTAACAGAAAATACATATTACGAGAGTGCACATTCAAGGAATCTGAGATTGTCAGGCAGCTAATAGGAAATATATAGCTGGTGAGTGCTATTCCAATGAACTGATGGCCAGTGTGGAGAGGCAGATAACAGAAAATACATATTACGAGATTGCACATTCAAGGAATCTGAGATTGTCAGGCAGCTAATAGGAAATATATATTGCGTGAGTGCTGTCCAATGAACCTGAGTGTTGTGAGGCAGATAACAGAAAATACATATTACGAGATTGCATTCAAGGAATCTGAGACTTGTCAGGCAGCTAACAGAAAATATATATTGCGTGAGTGCTATTCAATGAACCTGAGAGTTGTGAGGCAGATAACAGAAAGTATATTGATGAGAGTGCACATTCAAGGAATCTGAGATTGTCAGGCAAGGCTAATAGGAAATATATATTGCGTGAGTACTATTCAATGAACCTGAGAGTTGTGAGGCAGATAACAGAAAATACATATTACGAGTGCACATTCAAGGAATCTGAGATTGTCGGGCAGCTAGCAGGAAATATATATTGCGTGAGTGCTATTCAATGAACCTGAGAGTTGTGAGGCAGATAACAGAAAATACATATTACGAGAGTGCACATTCAAGGAATCTGAGACTTGTCAGGCAGCTAACAGAAAATATATATTGCGTGGAAAGTATTCAATGAACCTGAGAGCTAGAGTAAGATAACAGAAAATACATATTACGAGAGGTACATTCAAAGAATCTGGACTTGTCAGGCAGTTAACAGAAAATATATATTGCGTGAGAGTGCTATTCATGAATGAACCAGAGTTGTGAGGCAGATAACAGAAAATACATATTACGAGATTGCACATTCAAGGAATCTGAGACTTGTCAGGCAGCTAACAGAATATACATATTACGTGAGTGCTATCTAACAATCCTGAGAGTTGTGAGGCAGATAACAAAAAATACACATGGAGATTGCACATTCAAAGGAATCTGAGACTTGTCAGGCAGCTAACAGAAAATACATATTATGAAAAGAAATTCAGCTGAACCTGAGAGTTGTGAGGCAGATAACAGAAAATACATTTTACGAGAGTGCAAGCATTCAAGCGAACGAGACTTGTCAGGCAGCCAACAGAAAATATATATTGCGTGAGTGCTATTCAATGAACCTGAGAGTTGTGAGGCAGATAACAGAAAATACATATTACGAGAGTGCACATTCAAGGAATCTGAGATTGTCAGGCAGCTAATAGGAAATATATTGCGTGAGTGCTATTCAATGAACCTGAGTGTTGTGAGGCAGATAACAGAAAATACATATTACGAGATTGCACATTCAAGGAATCTGAGATTGTCAGGCAGCTAATAGGAAATATATATTGCGTGAGTGCTATTCAATGAACCTGAGTGTTGTGAGGCAGATAACAGAAAATACATATTACGAGATTGCACATTCAAGGAATCTGAGACTTGTCAGGCAGCTAACAGAAAATATATATTGCGTGAGTGCTATTCAATGAACCTGAGAGTTGTGAGGCAGATAACAGAAAATACATATTACGAGAGTGCACATTCAAGGAATCTGAGATTGTCAGGCAGCTAATAGGAAATATATATTGCGTGAGTACTATCTAATGAACCTGAGAGTTGTGAGGCAGATAACAGAAAATACATATTACGAGAGTGCACATTCAAGGAATCTGAGATTGTCAGGCAGCTTAATAGGAAATATATATTGCGTGAGTGCTATTCAATGAACCTGAGAGTTGTGAGGCAGATAACAGAAAATACATATTACGAGAGGTACATTCAAGGAATCTGAGACTTGTCAGGCAGCTAACAGAAAATATATATTGCGTGAGTGCTATTCAATGAACCTGAGAGTTGTGAGGCAGATAACAGAAAATACATATTACGAGATTGCACATTCAAGGAATCTGAGATTGTCAGGCAGCTAATAGGAAATATATATTGCGTGAGTGCTATTCAATGAACCTGAGAGTTGTGTGGCAGGTAACAGAAAATACATATTACGAGATTGCACATTCAAGGAATCTGAGACTTGTCAGGCAGCTATCAGAAAATATATATTGCGTGAGTGCTATTCAATGAACCTGAGAGTTGTGAGGCAGATAACAGAAAATACATATTACGAGATTGCACATTCAAGGAATCTGAGACTTGTCAGGCAGCTAACAGAAAATATATATTGCGTGAGTGCTATTCAATGAACCTGAGAGTTGTGAGGCAGATAACAGAAAATACATATGACGAGATTGCACATTCAAGGAATCTGAGACTTGTCAGGCAGCTAATAGAAAATAAATATTGCGTGAGTGCTATTCAATGAACCTGAGAGTTGTGAGGCAGATAACAGAAAATACATATTACGAGATTGCACATTCAAGGAATCTGAGACTTGTCAGGCAGCTAACAGAAAATATATATTGCGTGAGTGCTATTCAATGAACCTGAGAGTTGTGAGGCAGATAACAGAAAATACATATTACGAGATTGCACATTCAAGGAATCTGAGACTTCTCAGGCAGCTAACAGAAAATATATATTGCGTGAGTGCTATTCAATGAACCTGAGATTTGTGAGGCAGTTAACAGAAAATAAATATTTCGAGATTGCACATTCAAGGAATCTGAGACTTGTCAGGCAGCTAACAGAAAATATATATTGCGTGAGTGCTATTCTATGAACCTGAGAGTTGTGAGGCAGATTACAGAAAATACATATTACGAGAGTGCACATTCAAAGAATCTGAGACTTGTCAGGCAGCTAACAGAAAATATATATTGCGTGAGTGCTATTCAATGAACCTGAGAGTTGTGAGGCAGATAACAGAAAATACATATTACGAGATTGCACATTCAAGGAATCTGAGACTTGTCAGGCAGATAACAGAAAATATATATTGCGTGAGTGCTATTCAATGAACCTGAGAGTTGTGAGGCAGATAACAGAAAATACATATTACGAGATTGCACATTCAAGGAATCTGAGACTTGTCAGGCAGCTAACAGGATTTACCTATTACGTGACTGCTATTCAATGAACCTGAGAGTTGTGAGGCAGATAACAAAAAATACATATTACGAGATTGCACATTCAAGGAATCTGAGACTTGTCAGGCAGCTAACAGAAAAA
>JBBBDQ010003310.1:0-12815 GCA_037127315.1 Ascarosepion bandense | reverse complement strand
AAATTTTAAATGAAACCATATGATTCTACACATCAATTTACATAGGAATCAGCATTAATCTTGATATGCATGAAAATACACTAAATGCGCAATTTTCGGGCTTTCAGTACACTCATTTATATTGCTCGGAATCAATTTTAAATGAGACCATATGATTCTACACATCAATTTACATGAGAATCAGCATTAATCTTGATATGCATGAAAATACACTAAATGCGCAATTTTCGGGCTTTCAGTACACACATTTATATTGCTCAGAATCAATTTTAAATGAGACCGTATGATTCTACACATCAATTTACATAAGAATCAGCATTAATCTTGATATGCATGAAAATACACTAAATGAGCTATTTTCGGGCTTTCAGTACACTCATTTATATTGACCAGAATCAATTTTGAATGAGACGATATGATTCTACACATCAATTCAATTAAGAATCAGCATTAATCTTGATATGCATGAAAATACACTAAATGCGCAATTTTCGGGGTTTCAGTACACACATTTATATTGCTCAGAATCAATTTTAAATGAGACCGTATGATTCTGCACATCAATTTATATAAGAATCAGCATTAATCTTGATATGCATGAAAATACACTAAATGCGAAATTTTCGTGCTTTCAGCACACTCATTTATATTGCTCAGAATCAATTTTAAATGAGACCATATGATTCTACACATCAATTTACATAAGAATCAGCATTAATCTCGATATGCATGAAAATACACTAAATGCGCAATTTTCGGGCTTTCAGTACACTCATTTATATTGCTCAGAATCAATTTTAAATGAAACCATATGATTCTACACATCAATTTACATAAGAATCAGCATTAATCTTGATATGCATGAAAATACACTAAATGCGCAATTTTCCGGCTTTCAGTACACTCATTTATATTGTTCAGAATCAATTTTAAATGAGACCATATGAATCTACACATCAATTTACATATGAATCCGCATTAATTTTGATATGCATGAAAATACACTAAATGTGCAATTTTCGGGCTTTCAGTACACACATTTATATTGCTCAGAATCAATTTTAAATGAAACCATATGATTCTACATATCAATTTACATAAGAATCAGCATTAATCTTGACATGCATGAAAATACACTAAATGCGCAATTTTCGGGCTTTCAGTACACTCATTTATATTGCTCAGAATCAATTTTAAATGAAACCATATGATTCTACACATCAATTTACATAGGAATCAGCATTAATCTTGATATGCATGAAAATACACTAAATGCGCAATTTTCGGGCTTTCAGTACACTCATTTATATTGCTCGGAATCAATTTTAAATGAGACCATATGATTCTACACATCAATTTACATGAGAATCAGCATTAATCTTGATATGCATGAAAATACACTAAATGCGCAATTTTCGGGCTTTCAGTACACACATTTATATTGCTCAGAATCAATTTTAAATGAGACCGTATGATTCTACACATCAATTTACATAAGAATCAGCATTAATCTTGATATGCATGAATATACACTAAATGAGCTATTTTCGGGCTTTCAGTACACTCATTTATATTGCTCGGAATCAATTTTGAATGAGACGATATGATTCTACACATCAATTCAATTAAGAATCAGCATTAATCTTGATATGCATGAAAATACACTAAATGCGCAATTTTCGGGGTTTCAGTACACACATTTATATTGCTCAGAATCAATTTTAAATGAGACCGTATGATTCTGCACATCAATTTATATAAGAATCAGCATTAATCTTGATATGCATGAAAATACACTAAATACGAAATTTTCGTGCTTTCAGCACACTCATTTATATTGCTCAGAATCAATTTTAAATGAGACCATATGATTCTACACATCAATTTACATAAGAATCAGCATTAATCTCGATATGCATGAAAATACACTAAATGCGCAATTTTCGGGCTTTCAGTACACTCATTTATATTGCTCAGAATCAATTTTAAATGAAACCATATGATTCTACACATCAATTTACATAAGAATCAGCATTAATCTTGATATGCATGAAAATACACTAAATGCGCAATTTTCCGGCTTTCAGTACACTCATTTATATTGCTCAGAATAAATTTTAAATGAGACCATATGAATCTACACATCAATTTACATATGAATCCGCATTAATCTTGATATGCATGAAAATACACTAAATGTGCAATTTTCGGGCTTTCAGTACACACATTTATATTGCTCAGAATCAATTTTAAATGAAACCATATGATTCTACATATCAATTTACATAAGAATCAGCATTAATCTTGACATGCATGAAAATACACTAAATGCGCAAATTTCGGGCTTTCAGTACACTCATTTATATTGCTCAGAATCAATTTTAAATGAAACCATATGATTCTACACATCAATTTACATAAGAATCAGCATTAATCTTGATATGCATGAAAATACACTAAATGCGCAATTTTCGGGCTTTCAGTACACACATTTATATTGCTCAGAATCAATTTGAAATGAAACCATGTGATTCTACACATCAATTTACATAAGAATCAGCATTAATCTTGATATGCATGAAAATACACTAAATGAGTAATTTTCGGGCTTTCAGTACACTCATTTATATTGCTCAGAATCAATTTTAAATGAGACCGTATGATTCTACACGTCAATTTACATATGAATCAGCATTAATCTTGATATGCATGAAAATACACTAAATGCGCAGTGTTTGGTCTTTCAGTACACTCATTTATATTGATCAGAATCAATTTTAAACGAGACCATACGATTCTACACATCAATTTACATAAGAATCAGCATTAATCTTGATATGCATGAAAATACACTAAATGCGCAATTTTCGGGCTTTCAGTACACTCATTTATATTGCTCAGAATCAATTTTAATTGAATCCATATGATTCTACACATCAATTTACATAAGAATCAGCATTAATCTTGATATGCATGAAAATACACTAAATGCGCAATTTTCGGGCTTTCAGTACACTCATTTATATTGCTCACAATCAATTTTAAATGAGACCGTATGATTCTACACATCAATTTACATAAGAATCAGCATTAATCTTGATATGCATGAAAATACACTAAATGCGCAAATTTCGGGCTTTCAGTACACTCATTAATATTGCTCAGAATCAATTTTAAATGAAACCGTATGATTCTACACATCAATTTACATAAGAATCAGCATTAATCTTGATATGCATGAAAATACACTAAATGCGCAATTTTCGGGCTTTCAGTAAACTCATTTATATTGCTCGGAATCAATTTTAAATGAGACGATATGATTCTACACATCAATTTACATAAGAATCAGCATTAATCTTGATATGCATGAAAATACACTAAATGCGCAATTTTCGGCTTTCAGTACACACATTTATATTGCTCAGAATCAATTTTAAATGAGACCGTATGATTCTACACATCAATTTACATAAGAATCAGCATTAATCTTGATATGCATGAAAATACACTAAATGCGCAATTTTCGGGCTTTCAGTACACTCATTTATATTGCTCAGAATAAATTTTAAATGAGACCATATGAATCTACACATCAATTTACATAAGAATCCGCATTAATCTTGATATGCATGAAAATACACTAAATGTGCAATTTTCGGGCTTTCAGTACACACATTTATATTGCTCAGAATCAATTTTAAATGAAACCATATGATTCTACATATCAATTTACATAAGAATCAGCATTAATCTTGACATGCATGAAAATACACTAAATGCGCAATTTTCGGGCTTTCAGTACACTCATTTATATTGCTCAGAATCTATTTTAAATGAGACCGTATGATTCTACACATCAATTTACATAAGAATCAGCATTAATCTTGATATGCATGAAAATACACTAAATGCGCAATTTTCATGCTTTCAGTACACTCATTTATATTGCTCAGAATCAATTTTAAATGAGACCGTATGATTCTGCACATCAATTTACATAAGAATCAGCATTAATCTTGATATGCATGAAAATACACTAAATGAGTAATTTTCGGGCTTTCAGTACACTCATTTATATTGCTCAGAATCAATTTGAAATGAAACCATGTGATTCTACACATCAATGTACATAAGAATCAGCATTAATCTTGATATGCATGAAAATACACTAAATGCGCAGTGTTTGGTCTTTCAGTACACTCATTTATATTGATCAGAATCAATTTCAAACGAGACCATACGATTCTACACATCAATTTACATAAGAATCAGCATTAATCTTGATATGCATGAAAATACACTAAATGCGCAATTTTCGGGCTTTCAGTACACTCATTTATATTGCTCAGAATCAATTTTAATTGAATCCATATGATTCTACACATCAATTTACATAAGAATCAGCATTAATCTTGATATGCCTGAAAATACACTAAATGCGCAATTTTCGGGCTTTCAGTACACTCATTTATATTGCTCACAATCAATTTTAAATGAGACCGTATGATTCTACACATCAATTTACATAAGAATCAGCATTAATCTTGATATGCATGAAAATACACTAAATGCGCAAATTTCGGGCTTTCAGTACACTCATTTATATTGCTCAGAATCAATTTTAAATGAAACCGTATGATTCTACACATCAATTTACATAAGAATCAGCATTAATCTTGATATGCATGAAAATACACTAAATGCGCAATTTTCGGGCTTTCAGTACACTCATTTATATTGCTCGGAATCAATTTTAAATGAGACGATATGATTCTACACATCAATTTACATAAGAATCAGCATTAATCTTGATATGCATGAAAATACACTAAATGCGCAATTTTCGGGCTTTCAGTACACACATTTATATTGCTCAGAATCAATTTTAAATGAGACCGTATGATTCTCAACACCAATTTACATAAGAATCAGCATTAATCTTGATATGCATGAAAATACACTAAATGCGCAATTTTCCGGCTTTCAGTACACTCATTTATATTGCTCAGAATCAATTTTAAATGAGACCATATGAATCTACACATCAATTTACATAAGAATCCGCATTAATCTTGATATGCATGAAAATACACTAAATGTGCAATTTTCGGGCTTTCAGTACACGCATTTATATTGCTCAGAATCAATTTTAAATGAAACCATATGATCCTACATATCAATTTACATAAGAATCAGCATTAATCTTGACATGCATGAAAATACACTAAATGCGCAATTTTCGGGCTTTCAGTACACTCATTTATATTGCTCAGAATCTATTTTAAATGAGACCGTATGATTCTACACATCAATTTACATAAGAATCAGCATTAATCTTGATATGCATGAAAATACACTAAATGCGCAATTTTCTGGCTTTCAGTACACTCATTTATATTGCTCGGAATCAATTTTAAATGAGACCATATGATTCTACACATCAATTTACATAAGATTCAGCATTAATCTTGATATGCATGAAAAAACACTAAATGCGCAATTTTCGGGCTTTCAGTACACACATTTATATTGCTCAGAATCAATTTTATATGAGACCGTATGATTCTACACATCAATTTACATAAGAATCAGCATTAATCTTGATATGCATGAAAATACACTAAATGCGCAATTTTCGGGCTTTCAGTACAGTCATTTATATTGCTCTGAATCAATTTTAAATGAAACCATATGATTCTACACATCAATTTACATAAGAATCCGCATTAATCTAGATATGCATGAAAATACACTAAATGCGCAATTTTCGGGCTTTCAGTACACACATTTATATTGCTCAGAGTTAATTTTAAATGAAACCATATGATTCTACATATCAATTTACATAAGAATCAGCATTAATCTTGACATGCATGAAAATACACTAAATGCGCAATTTTCGGGCTTTCAGTACACTCATTTATATTGCTCAGAATCAATTTTAAATGAAACCATATGATTCTACACATCAATTTACATAAGAATCAGCATTAATCTTGATATGCATGAAAATACACTAAATGCGCAATTTTCGGGCTTTCAGTACACTCATTTATATTGCTCAGAATCAATTTGAAATGAAACCATGTGATTCTACACATCAATTTACATAAGAATCAGCATTAATCTTGAGATGCATGAAAATACACTAAATGAGTAATTTTCGGGCTTTCAGTACACTCATTTATATTGCTCAGAATCAATTTTAAATGAGACCGTATGATTCTACACATCAATTTACATATGAATCAGCATTAATCTTGATATGCATGAAAATACACTAAATGCGCAATTTTCGGGCTTGCAGTACACACATTTATATTGCTCAGAATCAATTTTAAATGAGACCATACGATTCTACACATCAATTTACATAAGAATCAGCATTAATCTTGATATGCATGAAAATACACTAAATGCGCAATTTTCGGGCTTTCAGTACACTCATTTATATTGCTCAGAATCAATTTTAATTGAATCCATATGATTCTACACATCAATTTACATAAGAATCAGCATTAATCTTGATATGCATGAAAATACACTAAATGCGCAATTTTCCGGCTTTCAGTACACTCATTTATATTGCTCAGAATCAATTTTAAATGAGACCGTATGATTCTACACATCAATTTACATAAGAATCAGCATTAATCTTGATATGCATGAAAATACACTAAATGCTCAATTTTCGGGCTTACATTACACTCATTTATATTGATCAGAATCAATTTTAAATGAGACCATATGATTCTACACATCAATTTACATAAGAATTAGCATTAATCTTGATATGCATGAAAATACACTTAATGCGCAATATTCCAGCTTTCAGTACACTCATTTATATTGCTCAGAATCAATTTTAAATGAGACCGTATGATTCTACACATCAATTTGCATAAGAATCAGCATTAATCTTGATATGCATGAAAATACACTAAATGCGCAATTTTCGGGCTTTCAGTACACTCATTTATATTGCTCAGAATCAATTTTAAATGAGACCGTATGATTCTACACACCAATTTACATATGAATCAGCATTAATCTTGATATGCATGAAAATTCACTAAATGCGCAATTTTCCGGCTTTCAGTACACTCATTTATATTGCTCAGAATCAATTTTAAATGAGACCATATGAATCTACATATCAATTTACATAAGAATCCGCATTAATCTTGATATGCATGAAAATACACTAAATGCGCAATTTTCGGTCTTTCAGTACACACATTTATATTGCTCAGAATCAATTTTAAATGAGACCATATGATTCTTCACATCAATTTACATAAGAATCAGCATTAATCTTGATATGCATGAAAATACACTAAATGCGCAATTTTCGGTCTTTCAGTACACACATTTATATGGCTCAGAATCAATTTTAAATGTAACCATATGATTCTACATATCAATTTACATAAGAATCAGCATTAATCTTGATATGCATGAAAATACACTAAATGCGCAATTTTCGGGCTTTCAGTACACTCATTTATATTGCTCAGAATCAATTTTAAATGAAACCATATGATTCTACACATCAATTTACATAAGAATCAGCATTAATCTTGATATGCCTGAAAATACACTAAATGCGCAATTTTCGGGCTTTCAGTACAGTCATTTCTATTGCTCCGAATCAATTTTAAATGAGATCATATTATTCTACACATCAATTTACATAAGAGTCAGCATTGATCTTGATATGCATGAAAATACACTAAATGCGCAATTTTCGGGCTTTCAGTACACTCATTTATATTGCTCGGAACCAATTTTAAATGAGACCATATGATTCTACACATCAATTTACATAAGAATCAGCATTAATCTTGATATGCATGAAAATACACTAAATGCGCAATTTTCGGTCTTTCAGTACAGTCATTTATATTGCTCAGAATCAGTTTTAAATGTAACCATATGATTCCACACATCAATTTACATAAGAATCAGCATTAATTTTGATATGAATGAAAATACACTAAATGCGCAATTTTCGGTCTTTCAGTACACTCATTTATATTGCTCAGAATCAATTTTAAATGAAACCATATGATTCTACACATCAATTTACATAAGAATCAGCATTAATCTTGATATGCATGAAAATACACTAAATGCGCAATTTTCGGTCTTTCAGTACACTCATTTATATTGCTCAGAATCAATTTTAAATGAAACCATATGATTCTACACATCAATTTACATAAGAAACAGCATTAATCTTGATATGCATGAAAATACACTAAATGCGCAATTTTCGGGCTTTCAGTACACTCATTTATATTGATCAGAATCAATTTTAAATGAGCCCGTATGATTCTACACATCAATTTACATAAGAATCAGCATTAATCTTGATATGCATGAAAATACACTAAATGCGCAATTTTCGGACTTTGAGTACACTTATTTATATTGCTCAGAATCAAATTTAAATGAGACCGTATGATTCTACAAATCGATTTGCATAAGAATCAGCATTAATCTTGATATGAATGAAAATACACTAAATGCGCAATTTTCGGGCTTTCAGTACACACATTTATATTGCTCAGAATCAATTTTGAATGAAACCATGATTCTACACATCAATTTACATAAGAATCAGCATTAATCTTGATATGCATGAAAATACACTAAATGCGCAATTTCGGGCTTTCAGTACACACATTTATATTGCTCGGAATCAATTTTAAATGAGACCATATGATTCTACACATCAATTTATATAAGAATCACCATTAATCTTGATATGCATGAAAATACACTATATGCGCAATTTCCGGCTTTCAGTACACTCATTTATATTGCTCAGAATCAATTTTAAATGAGACCATATGATTCTACACATCTATTTACATAAGAATCAGCATTAATCTTGATATGCATGAAAATACACTAAATGCGCAATTTTCGGGCTTTCAGTACACTCATTTATATTGCTCAGAATCAATTTGAAATGAGACCGTATGATTCTACACATCAGTTTACATAAGAATCAGCATTAATCTTGACATGCATGAAAATACATTAAATGCGCAATTTTCGGGGTTTCAGTACACTCATTTATATTGATCAGAATCAATTTTAAATGAGACCATATGATTCTACACATCAATTTACATAAGAATCAGCATTAATCTTGATATGCATGAAAATACACTAAATGCGCAATTTTCGGGCTTTCAGTACACTCATTTATATTGCTCAGAATCAATTTTAAATGAGACCATATGATTCTACACATCAATTTACATAAGAATCAGCATTAATCTTGATATGCATGAAAATACACTAAATGCGCAATATTCGGACTTTCAGTACACTCATTTATATTGCTCAGAATCAATTTGAAATGAAACCATATGATTCTACACATCAATTTACATAAGAAACAGCATTAATCTTGATATGCATGAAAATACACTAAATGCGCAATATTCGATCTTTCAGTACACTCATTTATATTGCTCAGAATCAATTTTAAATGAAACCATATGATTCTACACATCAATTTACATAAGAAACAGCATTAATCTTGATATGCATGAAAATACACTAAATGCGCAATTTTCGGGCTTTCAGTACACTCATTTATATTGCTCAGAATCAATTTTAAATGAGCCCGTATGATTCTACACATCAATTTACATAAGAATCAGCATTAATCTTGATATGCATGAAAATACACTAAATGCGCAATTTTCCGGCTTTCAGTACACTCATTTATATTGTTCAGAATCAATTTTAAATGAGACCATATGATACTACACATCAATTTACATAAGAATCAGCATTAATCTTGATATGCATGAAAATACACTAAATGCGCAATTTTCGGGCTTTCAGTACACTCATTTATATTGCTCAGAATCAATTTTAAATGAGACCGTATGATTCTACACATCAATTTACATAAGAATCAGCATTAATCTTGATATGCATGAAAATACACTAAATGCGCAATTTTCGGGCTTTCAGTACACTCATTTATATTGCTCAGAATCAATTTAAATGAAACCATATGATTCTACACATCAATTTACATAAGAATCAGCATTAATCTTGATATGCATGAAAATACACTTAATGCGCAATATTCCAGCTTTCAGTACACTCATTTATATTGCTCAGAATCAATTTTAAATGAGACCGTATGATTCTACACATCAATTTACATTAGAATCAGCATTAATCTTGATATGCATGAAAATACACTAAATGCGCAATTTTCGGGCTTTCAGTACACTCATTTATATGGCTCAGAATCAATTTTAAATGAAACCATATGATTCTACACATAAATTTACATAAGAATCAGCATTAATCTTGATATGCATGAAAATACACTAAATGCGCAATTTTCCGGCTTTCAGTACACTCATTTATATTGCTCAGAATCAATTTTAAATGAGACCATATGATTCTACACATCAATTTACATAAGAATCAGCATTAATCTTGATATGCTGAAAATACACTAAATGCGCAATTTTCGGGCTTTCAGTACACTCATTTATATTGCTCAGAATCAATTTTAATTGAAACCATATGATACGACACATCAATTTACATAAGAATCAGCATTAATCTTGATATGCATGAAAATACACTAAATGCGCAATTTTCGGGCTTTCAGTACACTCATTTATATTGCTCAGAATCAATTTTAAATGAGACCGTATGATTCTACACATCAATTTACATAAGAATAAGCATTAATCTTGATATGCATGAAAATACACTAAATGCGCAATTTTCGGGCTTTCAGTACACTCATTTATATTGCTCAGAATCAATTTAAATGAAACCATATGATTCTACACATCAATTTACATAAGAATCAGCATTAATCTTGATATGCATGAAAATACACTTAATGCGCAATATTCCAGCTTTCAGTACACTCATTTATATTGCTCAGAATCAATTTTAAATGAGACCGTATGATTCTACACATCAATTTACATTAGAATCAGCATTAATCTTGATATGCATGAAAATACACTGAATGCGCAATTTTCGGGCTTTCAGTACACTCATTTATATGGCTCAGAATCAATTTTAAATGAAACCATATGATTCTACACATCAATTTACATAAGAATCAGCATTAATCTTGATATGCATGAAAATACACTAAATGCGCAGTTTTTGATATTTCAGTACACTCATTTATGTTGCTCAGACTCAATTTTAAATGAAACCATATGATTCTACACATCAATTTACATAAGAATCAGCATTAATCTTGATATGCTTGAAAATACACTAAATGCGCAATTTTCGGGCTTTCAGTACACTCATTTATATTGCTCAAAATCAATTTTAAATGAAACCATATGATTCTACACATCAATTTACATAAGAATCAGCATTAATCTTGATATGCATGAAAATACACTAAATGCGCAATTTTCGGGCTTTCAGTACACTCATTTATATTGCTCAGTATCAATTTTAAATGAGACCGTATGATTCTACACAGCAATTTACATAAGAATCAGCATTAATCTTGATATGCATGAAAATACACTAAATGCGCAGTTTTTGATATTTCAGTATACTCATTTATATTGATCAGAATCAATTTTAAATGAGACCATATGATTCTACACATATCAAGATTAATGCTGATTCTTATGTAAATTGATGTGTAGAATCATATGGTTTCATTTAAATTGATTCTGAGCAATATAAATGAGTGTACTGAAAGCCCGAAAATTGCGCATTTAGTGTATTTTCATGCATATCAAGATTAATGCTGATTCTTATGTAAATTGACGTGTAGAATCATACGGTCTCATTTAAAATTGATTCTGAGCAATATAAATGAGTGTACTGAAAGCCCGAAAATTGCGCATTTAGTGTATTTTCATGCATATCAAGATTAATGCTGATTCTTATGTAAATTGATGTGTAGAATCATATGGTTTCAAATAAAATTGTTTCTGAGTAATATAAATGAGTGTACTGAAAGCCCGAAAATTGCGCATTTAGTGTATTTTCAGCATATCAAGATTAATGCTGATTCTTATGTAAATTGATGTGTAGAATCATATGGTCTCATTTAAAATTGATTCTGAGCAATATAAATGAGTGTACGGAAAGCCGGAAAATTGCGCATTTAGTGTATTTTCATGCATATCAAGATTAATGCTGATTCTTATGTAAATTGATGTGTAGAATCATATGGTCTCATTTAAAATTGATTCTGATCAATGTAAATGAGTGTACTGAAAGACCAAAAACTGCGCATTTAGTGTATTTTCATGCATATCAAGTTTAATGCTGATTCTTATGTAAATTGATGTGTAGTATCAAATGGTTTCATTTAAAATTTATTCTGAGCAATATAAATGAGTGTACTGAAAGCCCGAAAATTGCGCATTTAGTGTATTTTCATGCATATCAAGATTAATGCTGATTCTTATGCAAATCGATTTGTATAATCATACGGTCTCATTTAAATTTGATTCTGAGCAATATAAATGAGTGTACTCAAAGTCCGAAAATTTCGCATTTAGTGTATTTTCATGCATATCAAGATTAATGTTGATTCTTATGTAAATTGATGTGTAGAATCATATGGTCTCATTTAAAATTGATTCTGATCAATATAAATGAGTGTACTGAATATCAAAAACTGCGCATTTAGTGTATTTTCATGCATATCAAGATTAATGCTGATTCTTATGTAAATTGATGTGTAGAATCATACGGGCTCATTTAAAATTGATTCTGAGCAATATAAATGAGTGTACTGAAAGCCCGAAAATTGCGCATTTAGTGTA
>JBBBDQ010003307.1:0-42956 GCA_037127315.1 Ascarosepion bandense | reverse complement strand
GAGTGTACTGAAAGCCCGAAAATTGCGCATTTAGTGTATTTTCATGCATATCAAGATTAATGCTGATTCCTATGAAAATTGATGTGTAGAATCATATGGTCTCATTTAAAATTGATTCTGAGCGATATAAATGAGTGTACTGAAAGCCCGAAAATTGCGCATTTAGTGTATTTTCATGCATATCAAGATTAATGCTGATTCTTATGTAAATTGATGTGTAGAATCATATGGTCTCAGTTAAAATTGATTCTGAGCAATATAAATGAGTGTACTGAAAGCCCGAAAATTGCCCATTTAGTGCATTTTCATGCATATCAAGATTAATGCTGATTCTTATGTAAATTGGTTTGTAGAATCATATGGTCTCATTTAAAAATAATTTTGAGCAACATTAATGAGTGTACTGAAAGCCTGAAAATTGCGCATTTAGTGTATATTCATGCATATCAAGTTTAATGCTGATTCTCATGTAAATTGATGTGTAGAATCATATGGTCTCATTTAAAATTGTTTCTGTGCAATATAAATGAGTGTACTGAAAGTCCCAATATGGCGCAGTTACTGTATCTTCTTGCATATCAAGATTAATGCTGATTCTTGTGTAAATTGATGTGTAGAATCATATAGTCCCATTTGAAATTAATGCTGATCAATATAAATGAGTGTACTGAAAAACTAAAAACTGCGCATTTAGTGTATTTTCATGCATATCAAGATTAATGCTGATTCTTATGTAAATTGATGTGTAGAATCATATGGTTCCAATTAAAATTGATTCTGAGCAATATAAATGAGTGTACTGAAAGCCCGAAAATTGCGCATTTAGTGTATTTTCATGCATATCAAGATTAATGCTGATTCTTATGTAAATTGATGTGTAGAATCATATGGTCTTATTTAAAATTGATTCTGAGCAATATAAATGAGTGTACTGAAAACCGAAAATTGCGCATTTAGTGTATTTTCATGCATATCAAGATTAATGCTGATTCTTATGTAAATTGATGTGTAGAATCATATGGTCTCATTTGAAATTGATTCTGAGCAATATAAATGAGTGTACTGAAAGACAAAAAACTGCGCATTTAGTGTATTTTCATGCATATCAAGATTAATGCTGATTCTTATGTAAATTGATGTGTAGAATCATACGGTCTCATTTGAAATTGATTCTGAGCAATATAAATGAGTGAACTGAAAGCCCGAATATTGCGCATTTATTGTATTTTCATGCATATCAAGATTAATGCAGATTCTTATGTAAATTGAAGTGTAGAATCATATGGTCTCATTTAAAATTGATGCTGAGCAATATAAATGAGTGTACTGAAAGCCCGAAAATGGCGCATTTAGTGTATTTTCATGCATATCAAGATTAATGCTGATTCTTATGTAAATTGATGTGTAGAATCGTATGGCTTCATTTAAAATTGATTCTGAGCAATATAAATGAGTGTACTGAAATCAAAAAATTGCGCATTTGATGTATTTTCATGCATATCAAGATTAATGCTGATTCTTATGTAAATTGATGTGTAGAATCATATGGTCACATTTAAAATTGATTCTGAGCAATATAAATGAGTGTACTGAAAGACCAAAACTGCGCATTTAGTGTATTTTCATGCATATCAAGATTAATGCTGATTCTTATGTAAATTGATGTGTAGAATCATATGGTTTCATTTAAAATTGATTCTGAGCAATATCAATGAGTGTACTGAAAGCCCGAAAATTGCGCATTTAATGTATTTTCATGCATATCAAGATTAATGCTGATTCTTATGTAAATTGATGTGTAGAATCATATGGTCTCATTTAAAATTGATTCTGAGCAATATAAATGAGTGTACTGAAAGCCCGAAAATTGCGCATTTAGTGTATTTCCATGCATATCAAGATTAATGCAGATTCTCATGTAAATTGATGTGTAGAATCATATGGTCTCATTTAAATTGATTCTGATCAATATAACTGAGTGTACTAAAAGACCAAAATCTGCGCATTTAGTGTATTTTCATGCATATCAAGATTAATGCTGATTCTTATGTAAATTGATGTGTAGAATCATATGGTCTCATTTAAAATTGATTCTGAGCAATATAAATGAGTGTACTGAAAACCGAAAATTGCGCATTTAGTGTATTTTCATGCATATCAAGATTAATGCTGATTCTTATGTAAATTGATGTGTAGAATCATATGGTCTCATTTGAAATTGATTCTGAGCGATATAAATGAGTGTACTGAAAGACAAAAAACTGCGCATTTAGTGTATTTTCATGCATATCAAGATTAATGCTGATTCTTATGTAAATTGATATGTAGAATCATACGGTCTCATTTGAAATTGATTCTGAGCAATATAAATGAGTGAACTGAAAGCCCGAATATTGCGCATTTAGTGTATTTTCATGCATATCAAGATTAATGCAGATTCTTATGTAAATTGAAGTGTAGAATCATATGGTCTCATTTAAAATTGATGCTGAGCAATATAAATGAGTGTACTGAAAGCCCGAAAATTGCGCATTTAGTGTATTTTCATGCATATCAAAATAATTGCTGATTCTTATGTAAATTGATGTGTAGAATCATATGGTCTCATTCAAAATTGATTCTGAGCAATATCAATGAGTGTACTGAAATAAAAAAATTGCGCATTTAATGTATTTTCATGCATATCAAGATTAATGCTGATTCTTATGTAAATTGATGTGTAGAATCATATGGTCTCATTTAAAATTGATTCTGGGCAATATAAATGAGTGTACTGAAAGACCAAAAACTGCGCATTTAGTGTATTTTCATGCATATCAAGATTAATGCTGATTCTTATGTAAATTGATGTGTAGAATCATATGGTTTCATTTAAAATTGATTCTGAGCAATATTATTGAGTGTACTGAAAGCCCGAAAATTGCGCATTTAATGTATTTTCATGCATATCAAGATTAATGCTGATTCTTATGTAAATTGATGTGTAGAATCATATGGTTTCATTTATACTAGATTCTGAGCAATATAAATGAGTGTAATGAAAGCCCGAAAATTGCGCATTTAATGTATTTTCATGCATATCAAGATTAATGCTGATTCTTATGTAAATTGATGTGTAGAATCATATGGTCTCATTTAAAATTGATTCTGAGCAATACAAATGAGTGTACTGAAAGCCCGAAAATTGGGCATTTAGTGTATTTTCATGCATATCAAAATTAATGCTGATTCTTATGTAAATTGATGTGTACAATCATATGGTCTCATTTGAAATTGATTCTGATCCATATAAATGAGTGTACTTAAAGCCCGAAAATTGCGCATTTAGAGTATTTTCATGCATATCAAGATTAATGCTGATTCTTTATAAATTGATGTGTAGACTCATATGGTCTCATTTGAAATTAATTCTGAGCAATATAAATGAGTGTACTGAAAGACCAAAAACTGCGCATTTAGTGTATTTTCATGCATATCAAGATTAATGCTGATTCTTATGTAAATTGATGTGTAGAATCATATGGTTACATTTAAAATTGATTCTGAGCAATATAAATGAGTGTACTGAAACCCCGAAAATTGCGCATTTAGTGTATTTTCATGCATATCAAGATTAATGCTGATTCTTATGTAAATTGATGTGTAGAATCATATGGTCTCATTTAATATTGATTCTGATCAATATAAATGAGTGTACTGATATTCCAAAAACTGCGCATTTATTGTATTTTCATGCATATCAAAATTAATGCTGATTCTTATGTAAATTGATGTGTAGAATCATATGGTCTCATTTAAAATTGATTCTGGGCAATATAAATGAGTGTACTGAAAGCCCGAAAATTGGGCATTTAGTGTATTTTCATGCCTATCAAGATTAATGCTGATTCTTATGTAAATTGATGTGTAGAATCATATGGTTTCATTTAAAATTGATTCTGAGCAATATAAATGAGTGTACAGAAAGCCCGAATATTGCGCATTTAGTGTATTTTCATGCATATCAAGATTAATGCTGATTCTTATGTAAATTGGTGTGTAGAATCATGTGGTTTCATTTATAATAGATTCTGAGCAATATAAATGAGTGTAATGAAAGCCCGAAAATTGGGCATTTAATGTATTTTCATGCATATCAAGATTAATGCTGATTCTTATGTAAATTGATGTGTAGAATCATATAATCTCATTTAAAGTTGATTCTGATCAATATAAATGAGTGTACTGAAAGCCCGAAAATTGCGCATTTAGTGTATTTTCATGCATATCAAGATTAATGCTGATTCTTATGTAAATTGATGTGTAGTAGCATATGGACTCATTTAAAATTGATTCTGAGCAATATAAATGAGTGTACCGAAAGCCCGAAAATTGCGCGTTTAGTATATTTTCATGCATATCAAAATTAATCCTGATTCTTGTGTAAATTGATGTGTAGAATCTTATGGTCTCATTTGAAATTAATTCTGATCAATATAAATGAGTGTACCGTAAGACCAAAAACTGCGCATTTAGTGTATTTTCATGCATATCAAGATTAATGCTGATTCTTATGTAATTTGAAGTGTAGAATCATATGGTCTCATTTAAAATTGATTCTGAGCAATATAAATGAGTGTACTGAAAGCCCGAAAATTGCGCATTTAGTGTATTTTCATGCATATCAAGATTAATGCTGATTCTTATGTAAATTGATGTGTAGAATCATACGGTCTCATTTAAAATTGATTCTGAGCAATATAAATGAATGTACTGAAACCTGGAATGTTGCGCATGAAGTGTATTTTCATGCATATCAAGATTAATGCTGATTCTTATGTAAATTGATGTGTAGAATCATACGGTCTCATTTAAAATTGATTCTGAGCAATATAAATGTGTGTACTGAAAGCCCGAAAATTGCGCATTTAGTGTATTTTCATGCATATCAAGATTAATGCTGATTCTTATGTAAATTGATGGGTAGAATCATATGGTTTCAATTAAAATTGATTCTGAGCAATATAAATGACTGTACTGAAAGCCGGAAAATTGCGCATTTAGTGTATTTTCATGCATATCAAGATTAATGCTGATTCTTATGTAAATTGATGTGTAGAATCATATGGTCTCATTTAAAATTGATTCTGAGCAATATAAATGAGTGTACTGAAAGCCCGAAAATTACGCATTTAGTGTATTTTCATGCATATCAAGATTAATGCTGATTCTTATGTAAATTGATGTGTAGAATCATATGGTTTCATTTAAAATTGATTCTGATCAATATAAATGAGTCTACTGAAAGCCCGAAAATTGCGCATTTAGTGTATTTTCATGCATATCAAGATTAATGCTGATTATTATGTAAATTGATGTGTAGAAACATACGGTCTCATTTAAAATTGATTCTGAGCAATATAAATGAGTGTACTGAAAGCTGGAATATTGCGCATTAAGTGTATTTTCATGTATATCAAGATTAATGCTGATTCTTATGTAAATTGATGTGTAGAATCATATGGTCTCATTTAAAATTGGTTCTGATCAATATAAATGAGTGTACTGTAAGCCCGAAAATTTCGCATTTAGAGTATTTTCATGCACATCAAGATTTATGCTGATTCTTATGTAAATTGATGTGTAGAATTATATGGTCACATTTAAAATTGATTCTGATCAATATAAATGAGAGTACTGAAAGACCAAAAACTGCGCATTTAGTGTATTTTCATGCATATCAAGATTAATGCTGATTCTTATGTAAATTAATGAGTAGAATCACACGGTCTCATTTAAAATTGATTCTGAGCAATATAAATGCGTGTACTGAAAGCACGAAAATTGCGCATTTAGTGTATTTTCATACATATCAAGATTAATGAACATTCTTTTGTAAATTGATGTGTAGAATCATACGGTCTCATTTAAAATTGATTCTGATCAATATAAATGAGTTTACTGAAAGCCCGAAATTTGCGCATTTAGTGTATTTTCATGCATATCTAGATTAATGCTGATTCTTATGTAAATTGATGTGTAGAATCATATGGTCTCATTTAAAATTGAATCCGAGCAATATAAATGAGTGTACTGAAAGCCCGAAAATTGCGCATTTAGTGTATTTTCATGCATATCAAGATTAATGCTGATTCTTATGTAAATTGATGTGTAGAATCATACGGTCTCATTTAAAATTGATTCTGAGCAATATAAATAAGTGTACTGAAAGCCTGAAAATTGCGCATTTAATGTATTTTCATGCATATCAAGATTAATGCTGATTCTTATGTAAATTGATGTGTAGAATCATACGGTCTCATTTAAAATTGATCCTGAGCAATATAAATGAGTGTACTGTAAGCCCGAAAATTGCGCATTTACTACTCATCAATTTACATAAGAATCAGCATTAATCTTGATATGCATGAAAGTACACTAAATGCGCACTTTTCGGGCTTTCAGTACACTCATTTATATTGCTCAGAATCAATTTTAAATTAAACCATATGATTCTTCACATCAATTTACATAAGAATCAGCATTAATCTTGATATGCATGAAAATACACTAAATGCGCAAATTTCGGGCTTTCAGTACACTCATTTATATTGTTCAGAATCAATTTCAAATGAGACCGTATGATTCTACACATCAATTTACATAAGAATCAGCATTAATCTTGATATGCATGAAAATACACTAAATGCGCAGTTTTTGATATTTCAGTACACTCATTTATATTGATCAGAATCAATTTTAAATGAGACCATATGATTCTACACATCAATTTACATAAGAATCAGCATTAATCTTGATATGCATGAAAATACACTAAATACGCAGTTTTTGGTCTTTCAGTACACTCATTTATATTGCTCAGAATCAATTTTAAATGAGACCATATGATTCTACACATCAATTTACATAAGAATCAGCATTAATCTTGATATGCATGAAAATACACTAAATGCGCAATATTCGGGCTTTCAATAAACTAATTTATATGGCTCAAAATCATTTGTAATTCAGACCATATGATTCTACACACCAATTTACATAAGAATCAGCATTAATCTTGATATGCATGATAATACACTAAATGCGCAATATTCGGGCTTTCAGTACACTCATTTATATTGCTCAAAATCAATTTTAAATGAAACCATATGATTCTACACATCAATTTACATAAGAATCAGCATTAATCTTGATATGCATGAAAATACACTAAATGCGCAATTTTCGGGCTTTCAGTACACTCATTTATATTGCTCAGTATCAATTTAAACGAGACCGTATGATTCTACACATCAATTTCCATAAGAATCAGCATTAATCTTGATATGCATGAAAATACAATAAATGGGCAATTTTCGGGCTTTCATTACACTAATTTATATGGCTCAGAATAAATTTTAAATGAGACCATATTATTCTACACATCAATTTACATAAGAATCAGCATTAATCTTGATATGCATGAAAATACACTAAATGCCCAATATTCGGGCTTTCAATACACTCATTTATGTTGCTTAGAATCAATTTTAAATGAGACCATATGATTCTACACATCAATTTACATAAGAATCCGCATTAATCTTGATATGCATGAAAATACACCAAATGCGCCATATTTGGGCTTTCAGTACACTCATTTATATTGCCCAGAATCAAATTTAAATGAGACCATATGATTCTACCCATCAATTTACATAAGAATCAGCATTAATCTTGATATGCATGAAAATACACTAAATGCGCAATTTTCGGGCTTTCAGTACACTCATTTATATTGCTCAGAATTAATTTCAAATGAGACCCTATGATTCTACACATCAATTTACATAAGAATCAGCATTAATCTTGATATGCATGAAAATACAGTAAATGCGGAATTTTCGGGCTTTCAGTACACTCATTTATATTGCTCAGAATCAATTTTAAATGTGACCGTATGATTCTACACATCAATTTACATAACAATTAGCATTAATCTTGATATGCATGAAAATACACTAAATGCGCAGTTTTTGGTCTTTCAGTACACTCATTTATATTGATCAGAATCAATTTTAAATGAGACCGTATTATTCTACACATCAATTTACATAAGAATCAGCATTAATCTTGATATGCATGAAAATACACTAAATGCGCAGTTTTTGGTCTTTCAGTACACTCATTTATATTGCTCAGAATCAATTTTTAATGAGACCATATGATTCTACACATCAATTTACATAAGAATCAGCATTAACATTGATATGCATGAAAATACACTAAATGCGCAATATTCGGGCTTTCAATAAACTAATTTATATGGCTCAAAATCATTTTTAATTCAGACCATATGATTCTACACATGAATTTACACAAGAATCAGCATTAATCTTGATATGCATGAAAATACAATAAATGCCCAATTTTCGGGCTTTCAATACACTCATTTATATTGCTTAGAATCAATTTTAAATGAGACCATATGATTCTACACATCAATTTACATAAGAATCAGCATTAATCTTGATATGCATGAAAATACACTAAATGCGCCATATTTGGGCTTTCAGTACACTCATTTATATTGCTCAGTATCAAATTTAAATGAGACCATATGATTCTACCCATCAATTTACTTAATAATCAGCATTAATCTTGATATGCATGAAAATACACTAAATGCGCAGTTTTTGGACTTTCAGTACACTCATTTATATTGCTCAGAATTAATTTCAATTGAGACCATATGATTCTACCCATCAATTTACGCAAGAATCAGCATTAATCTTGATATGAATGAAAATACATTAAATGCGCAATTTTCGGGCTTTCAGTACACTCATTTATATTGCTCAGAATCAATTATAAATCAGACCATATGATTCTACACATCAATTTACATAAGAATCAGCATTAATCTTGATATACATGAAAATACACTAAATGCGCAATTTTCGGGCTTTCAGTACTCTCATTTATATTGCTCAGAATCAATTTTTAATGAAACCATATGATTCTACACATCAATTGACATAAGAATCAGTATTAATCTTGATATGCATGAAAATACACTAAATGCGCAATTTTCGGGCTTTCAGTACACTCATTTATATTGCTCAGAATCAATTTTAAATGAGACCGTATGATTCTGCACATCAATTTACATAACAATCAGCATTAATCTTGATATGCATGAAAATACACTAAATGCGCAGTTTTTGGTCTTTTAGTACACTCATTTATATTGATCAGAATCAATTTTAAATGAGACCGTATGATTCTACACATCAATTTACATAAGAATCAGCAACAATCTTGATATGCATGAAAATACACCAAATGCGCAGTTTTTGGTCTTTCAGTACACTCATTTATATTGCTCAGAATCAATTTTAAATGAGACTATATGATTCTACACACCAATTTACATAAGAATCAGCATTAACTTTGATATGCATGAAAATACACTAAATGCGCAATATTCGGGCTTTCAATAAACTAATTTATATGGCTCAAAATCATTTTTAATTCAGACCATATGATTCTACACATCAATTTACACAAGAATCAGCATTAATCTTGATATGCATGATAATACACTAAATGCGTAATTTTCGGGCTTTCAGTACACTCATTTATATTGCTCAGAATCAATTTTAAAAGAGATTATATGATTCTACACATCAATTTACATTAGAATCAGTATTAATCTTGATATGCATGAAAATACACTAAATGCGCAATTGTCGGGCTTTCAGTACACTCATTTATATTGATCAGAATCAATTTTAAATGAAACCATATGATTCTACACATCAATTTACATAAGAATCAGCATTAATCTTGATATGCATGAAAATACACTAAATGCGCAATTTTCGGGCTTACAGTACACTCATTTATATTGCTCAGTATCAATTTAAATGAGACCGTATGATTCTACACATCAATTTCCATAAGAATCAGCATTAATCTTGATATGCATGAAAATACAATAAATGGGCAATTTTCGGGCTTTCATTACCCTAATTTATATGGCTCAGTATAAATTTTAAATGAGACCATATTATTCTACACATCAATTTACATAAGAATCAGCATTAATCTTGATATGCATGAAAATACACTAAATGCCCAATTTTCGGGCTTTCAATACACTCATTTATATTGCTTAGAATCAATTTTAAATGAGACCATATGATTCTACACATCAATTTACATAAGAATCCGCATTAATCTTGATAGGCATGAAAATTCACTAAATGCGCCATATTTGGGCTTTCAGTACACTCATTTATATTGCTCAGAATCAATTTTAAATGAGACAATATGATTCTACACATCAATTTACATAAGAATCAGTATTAATGTTGATATGCATGAAAATACACTAAATGCGCCATATTCGGGATTTCAATACACTCATTTATATTGCTCAGAATCAATTTTAAATGAGACCATATGATTCTACACAATAATTTTACATAAATGAGTGTACTGAAAGCCCAAATATGCGCATTAATGTATTTTCATGCATATCAAGATTAATGCTGATTCTTAAGTAAATTTATGTGTAGAATCATACGGTCTCATTTGAAATTGATTCTGAACAATATAAATGAGTGTACTGAAACCCCCGAAAATTGCGCATTAATGTATTTTCATGCATATCAAGATTAATGCTGATTCTTATGTATATTGATGTGTAGAATCATATGGTTTCATTTAAAATTGATTCTGAGCAGTATAAATGAGTGTATTGAAAGCCCGAAAATTGCGTATTTAGTGTATTTTCATGCATATCAAGATTAATGCTGATTCTTATGTAAATTGATGTGTAGAATCATATGGTCTCATTTGAAATTGATTCTGAGCAATATAAATGAGTGTACTGAAAGCCCGAAAATTGAGCGTTTATTGTATTTTGATGCATATCAAGATTAATGCTGATTCTTATGTAAATTGAAGTGTAGTAACATATGGTTTCATTTAAAATTGATTCTAAGCAATATAAATGAGTGTACTGAAAGCCCGACAATTGCGCATTTAGTGTATTTTCATGCATATCAAGATTAATGCTGATTGTTATGTAAATTGATGTGTAGATTCATATGGTCTCATTTAAAATTGACTCTGTGCAATATTAATGAGTGTACTGAAAGCCCGAATTTGCGCATTTAGTGTATTTTCATGCATATAAAGATTAATGTTGATTCTTATGTAAATTGATGTGTAGAATCATATGGTCTCATTTGAAATTGATTCTGAGCAATATAAATGAGTGTACTGAAAGCCCGAAAATTGCGCATTTAGTGTATTTTCATGCATATCAAGATTAATGCTGATTCTTATGTAAATTGATGTGTAGAATCATATGCTCTCATTTCAAATTGATTCTGAGAAATATAAATGAGTGTATTGAAAGCTGGAGAATTGCGCATTTAGTGTATTTTCATGCATATCGAAATTAATGCCGATTCTTAGGTAAATTGATATGCAGAATCATATGGTCTGAATTAAAAATGATTTTGAGCAATATAAATTAGTGTATTGAAAGCCCGAAAATTGCGCATTTAGTGTATTTTCATGCATATCAAGGTTAATGATGATTCTTATGTAAATTGATGTGTAGAATCAAATGTTCTCATTTAAAATTGATTCTGAGCCATATAAATGAGTGTACTGAAAGCCCGAAAATTGAGCATTTTGTGTATTTTCATGCATACCAAGATTAATGCCGATTCTTATGTAAATTGATGTGTAGAATCATATGGTCTCATTTAAAAATTTTTCTGAGCAATATAAATGAGTGTACTGAAAGCCCGAAAATTGCCCATTTAGTGTATTTTCATGCATAAAAAGATTAATGCAGATTCTTGTGGAAATTGATGTGAAGAATCATATGGTCTCGTTGGAAATTAATTATGAGCAATATAAATGAGTGTACTGAAAGACCAAAAACTGCGCATTTAGTGTATTTTCAGTCATATCAAGATTAATGCTGATTCTTTATAAATTGGTGTGTAGAATCATATGGTCTCATTTGAAATTAATTCTGAGCAATATAAATGAGTGTACTGAAAGTCCAAAAACTGCGCATTTAGTGTATTTTCATGCATATCAAGATTAATGCTGATTCTTATGTAAATTGATGTGTAGAATCATATGGTCTCATTTAAAATTGATTCTGAGCAATATAAATGAGTGTACTGAAAGCCCGAAAATTGCGCATTTAGTGTATTTTAATGCATATCAAGATTAATGCTGATTCTTATGTAAATTGAAGTGTAGTATCATATGGTCTCATTTAAAATTGATTCTAAGCAATATAAATGAGTGTACTGAAAGCTGGAGAATTGCGCATTTAGTGTATTTTCAGGCATATCGAAATTAATGCTGATTCTTACGTAAATTGATGTGCAGAATCATATGGTCTGAATTCAAAATGATTTTGAGCAATATAAATTAGGGTATTGAAAGCCCGAAAATTGCGCATTTAGTGTATTTTCATGCATATCAAGATTAATGCTGATTCTTATGTAAATTGATGTGTAGAATCATATGCTCTCATTTCAAATTGATTCTGAGAAATATAAATGAGTGTATTGAAAGCTGGAGAATTGCGCATTTAGTCTATTTTCATGCATATCGAAATTAATGCTGATTCTTAGGTAAATTGATATGCAGAATCATATGGTCTGAATTAAAAATGATTTTGAGCAATATAAATTAGTGTATTGAAAGCCCGAAAATTGCGCATTTAGTGTATTTTCATGCATATCAAGGTTAATGATGATTCTTATGTAAATTGATGTGTAGAATCAAATGGTCTCATTTAAAATTGATTCTGAGCAATATAAATGAGTGTACTGAAAGCCCGAAAATTGAGCATTTTGTGTATTTTCATGCATACCAAGATTAATGCCGATTCTTATGTAAATTGATGTGTAGAATCATATGGTCTCATTTAAAAATTTTTCTGAGCAATATAAATGAGTGTACTGAAAGCCCGAAAATTGCCCATTTAGTGTATATTCATGCATAAAAAGATTAATGCAGATTCTTGTGGAAATTGATGTGAAGAATCATATGGTCTCGTTGGAAATTAATTATGAGCAATATAAATGAGTGTACTGAAAGACCAAAAACTGCGCATTTAGTGTATTTTCAGTCATATCAAGATTAATGCTGATTCTTTATAAATTGGTGTGTAGAATCATATGGTCTCTTTTGAAATTAATTCTGAGCAATATAAATGAGTGTACTGAAAGTCCAAATACTGCGCATTTAGTGTATTTTCATGCATATCAAGATTAATGCTGATTCTTATGTAAATTGATGTGTAGAATCATATGGTCTCATTTAAAATTGATTCTGAGCAATATAAATGAGTGTACTGAAAGCCCGAAAATTGCGCATTTAGTGTATTTTAATGCATATCAAGATTAATGCTGATTCTTATGTAAATTGAAGTGTAGTATCATATGGTCTCATTTAAAATTGATTCTAAGCAATATAAATGAGTGTACTGAAAGCTGGAGAATTGCGCATTTAGTTTATTTTCAGGCATATCGAAATTAATGCTGATTCTTACGTAAATTGATGTGCAGAATCATATGGTCTGAATTCAAAATGATTTTGAGCAATATAAATTAGGGTATTGAAAGCCCGAAAATTGCGCATTTAGTGTATTTTCATGCATATCAAGATTAATGCTGATTCTTATGTATATTGATGTGTAGAATCATATGGTCTCATTTAAAATTGATTCTGAGCAATATAAATGAGTGTACTGAAAGCATGAAAATTGAGCATTTTGTGTATTTTCATGCATATCAAGATTAATGCTGATTCTCATGTAAATTGAAGTGTAGAATCATATGGTCTCATTTAAAATTTATTCTGAGATTAATGCTGATTCTTTATAAATTGGTGTGTAGAATCATATGGTCTCATTTGAATTTAATTCTGAGCAATATAAATGAGTGTACTGAAAGACCAAAAACTGCGCATTTAGTGTATTTTCATGCATATCAAGATTAATGCTGATTCTTATGTAAATTGGTGTACAGATTCATACGGTCTCATTTAAAATTGATTCTGAGCAATATAAATGAGTGTACTGAAAGCCCGAATATTGCGCTTTTAGTGTATTTTCATGCATATCAAGATTAATGCTGATTCTTGTGTAATTTGATGTGCAGAATTATATGGTCTCAATTAAAATTGATTCTGAGCAATATAAATGACTGCACTGAAAGACCAAAAACTGCGCATTTAGTGTATTTTCATGCATATCAAGAATAATGATGATTCTTATGTAAATTGATGTGTAGAATCATATGGTCTCATTTAAAATTGATTCTGGGCAATATAAATGAGTGTACTGAATGCCCGAAAATTGCGCATTTAGTGTATTTTCATGCATATCAAGATTAATGCTGATTCTTATGTAAATCGATGTGTAGAATCATATGGTTTCATTTAAAATTGCTTCTGAGCAATATATATGAGTGCACTGAAAGCCCGAAAATTGAGCATTTAGTGTATTTTCATGCATATCAATATTAATGCTGATTCTTATGTAAATTGATGTGTAGAATCATATGGTTTCATTTAAAATTGATTCTGAGCAATATAAATGAATGTACTGAAAGCCCGAAAATTGCGTATTTAATGTATTTTCATGCATATCAAGATTAATGCTGATTCTTATGTAGATTTATGTGTAGAATCATATGGTATCATTTGAAATTGATTCTGAGCAATATAAATGAGTGTACTGAAAGCCCGAAAATTGCGCATTTAGTGTATTTTCATGCATATCAAGATTAATGCTGATTCTTATGTAAATTGATGTGTAGAATCATATGGTTTCATTTAAAATTGATTCTGATCAATATGAATGAGTGTACTGAAAGCCCGAAAATATCGCATTTAGTGTATTTTCATGCATATCAAGATTAATGTTGATTCTTACGTAAATTGTTGTGTAGAATCATATAGTCTCATTTAAAATTGATTCTGAGCAATACAAATGAGTGTAGTGAAAGCCCGAAAATTGTGCACGTAATGTATTTTCATGCATATCAAGATTAATGCTGATTCTTATGTAAATCGATGTGTAGAATCATATAATCTCATTTAAAATTGATTCTAAGCAATATAAATGAGTGTACTGAAAGCCCGAAAATTGCTCATTTAGTGTATTTTCATGCATAGCAAGATTAATGCTGATTCTTGTGTAAATTGATGTGTAGAATCATATGCTCTCATTTGAAATTAATTCTGATCAATATAAATGAGTGTACTGAAAAACCAAAAACTGCGCATTTAGTGTTTTCATGCATATCAAGATTAATGCTGATTCTTATGTAAATTGATGTGTAGAATCATATGGTTTCATTTACAATTGATTCTGAGCAATATAAATGAGTGTACTGAAAGCCCGAAAATTGCGCATTTAGTGTATTTTCATGCATATCAAGATTAATGCTGATTCTTATGTAATTTGATGTGTAGTAGCATATGGTCTCATTTAAAATTGATTCTGAGCAATATAAATGAGTGTACTGAAAGCCGGAATATAGCGCATTTAGTGTATTTTCATGCAAATCAAGATTAATGCTGATTCCTATGTAAATTGATGTGTAGAGTCATATGGTCTCATTTAAAATTGATTCCGAGCAATATAAATGAGTGTACTGGAAACCCGAAAATTGCTTCATTTATGTATTTTCATGCATATCAAGATTAATGCTGATTCTTATGTAAATTGTTGTGTAGAATCATATGGTTTTCAATTAAAATTGATTCTGAGCAATATAAATTACTGTACTGAAAGACCAAACACTGCGCATTTAGTGTATTTTCATGCATATCAAGATTAATGCTGATTCTTATGTAAATTGATTTGTACAATCATATGGTCTCATTTAAAATTTATTCTGAGCAATATAAATGCGTGTACTGGAAGACCAAAAACTGCGCATTTAGTGTATTTTCAAGAATATCAATATTAATGCTGATTCTTATGTAAATTGATGTGTAGAATCATATGGTTTCATTGAAAATTGTTTCTGAGCAATATAAATGAGTGTACTGAAAGCCCGAAAATTGCGCATTTAGTGTATTTTCATGCATATCAAGATTAATGCTGATTCTTATGTAAATTGATGTGTAGAATCATACGGTCTCATTTAAAATTGATTCTGATCAATATAAATGAGTGTACTGAAAGACCAAAAACTGCGCATTTAGTGAATTTTCATGCATATCAAGGTTAATGCTGATTCTTATGTAAATTGATGTGTAGAATCATACGGTCTCATTTAAAATTGATTCTGAGCAATATAAATGAGTGTACTGAAAGCCCGAAATTTGCGCATTTATTGTATTTTCATGCATATCAAGATTAATGCTGATTCTTATGTAAATTGATGTGTAGAATCATATGGTCTCATTTAAAATTGATTCAGAGCAATATAAATGAGTGTACTGAAAGCCCGAAAATTGCGCATTTAGTGTATTTTCATGCATATCAAGATTAATGCTGATTCTTATGGAAAATGATTTGTACAATCATATGGTTACATTTAAAATTGATTCTGATAAATATAAATGATTGTACTAAAAGACCAACAACTGCGCATTTAGTGTATTTTCATGCATATCAAGATTAATGCTGATTCTTATGTAAATTGATGTGTAGAATCATATGGTCTCATTGAAAATTGATTCTGATCAATATAAATGACTGTACTGAAAGACCGAAAATTGCGCATTAAGTGTATTTTCATGCATATCAAGATTAATGCTGGTTCTTATGTAAATTGATGTGTAGAATCATATGGTTTCATTTAAAATTGATTCTGATCAATATAAATGAGTGTACTGAAAGCCCGACAATTGCGCATTATTGTATTTTCATGCATATCAAGATTAATGCTGATTCTTATGTAAATTGATGTGTAGAATCATACGGTCTCATTTAAAATAGATTCTAAGCAATATAAATGAGTGTACTGAAAGCCGGAAAATTGCGCATTTAGTGTATTTTCCTGCATATCAAGATTAATGCAGATTCTTATGTAAATTGATGTGTAGAATCATATGGTCTCATTTAAAATTGATTCCGAACAATGTAAATGAGTGTACTGAAAGCCCGAAAATTGCGCATTTAGTGTATTTTTATGCATATCAAGATTAATGCTGATTCTTATGTAAATTGATGTGTAGAATCATATGGTCTCATTTAAAATTGATTCTGAGCCATAGAAATGACTGTACTGAAAGACCGAAAATTGCGCATTAAGTGTATTTTCATGCATATCAAGATTAATGCTGATTCTTATGTAAATTGATGTGTAGAATAATATGGTTTCATTTAAAATTGATTCTGATCAATATAAATGAGTGTACTGAAAGCCCGACAATTGCGCATTTAGTGTATTTTCCTGCATATCAAGATTAATGCTGATTCTTATGTAAATTGATGTGTAGAATCATATGGTCTCATTTAAAATTGATTCCGAACAATATAAATGAGTGTACTGAAAGCCCGAAAATTTCGCATTTAGTGTATTTTCATGCATATCAAGATTAATGCTGATTCTTATGTAAATTGATGTGTAGAATCATATGGTCTCATTTAAAATTGATTCTGATCAATAGAAATGAGTGTACTGAAATATCAAAAACTGCGCATTTAGTGTATTTTCATGCATATCAAGATTAATGCTGATTCTGATGTAAATTGATGTGTAGAATCATACGGTCTCATTTAAAATTGATTCTGAGCAATATAAATGAGTGTACTGAAAACCCGAAAATTTCGCATTTAGTGTATTTTCATGCATATCAAGATTAATGCTGATTCTTATGTAAATTGATGTGTAGAATCATGTGGTTTCATTTAAAATTGATTCTGAGCAATATAAATGAGTGTACTGAAAGCCCGAAAATTGCGCATTTAGTGTACTTTCATGCATATCAACATTAATGCTGATTCTTATGTAAATTAATGTGTAGAATCATATGGTTTCATTAAAAATTGATTCTGAGCAATATAAATGAGTGTACTGAAAGCCGGAAAATTGCGCATTTAGTGTATTTTCATGCATATCAAGATTAATGCTGATTCTTATGTAAATTGATGTGTAGAATCATATGGTTTCATTTAAAATTGATTCTGAGCAATATGAATGAGTGTACTGAAAGCCCGAAAATTGCGCATTTAGTGTATTTTCATGCATATCAAGATTAAAGGTGATTCTTATGTAAATTGATGTGTAGAATCACTTGGTGTCATTTAAAATTGATTCTGAGCAATATATATGAATGTACTGATAGCCCGAAAATTGCGCATTTAATGTATTTTCATGGATATCAAGATTAATGCTGATTCTTATGTAAATTGATGTGTAGAATTATATAATCTCATTTAAAATTGATTCTGAGCAATATAAATGTGTGTACTGAAAACCGAAAATTGCGCATTAATGTATTTTCATGCCTATTAAGATTAATGCTGATTCTTATGCAAATTGATGTGTAGAATCATATGGTCTCACTTAAAACTAATTCTGAGCGACATAAATGAGTGTACTGAAAGCCCGAAAATTGCGCATTTAGTGTATTTTCTTGCATATCAAGATTAATGCTGATTCTTATGTAAATTGATGTGTAGAATCATATGGTCTCATTTAAGATTGATTCTAAGCAATATAAATGAGTGTACTGAAAGACAGAAACTGCGCATTTAGTGTATTTTCATGCATTTCAAGATTAATGCTGATTCTTATGTAAATTGATCTGTAGAATCATATGATTTCATTTAAAATTGATTCTGAGTAATATAAATGAGTGTACTGAAAGCCCGAAAATTGCGCATTTAGTGTATTTTCATGCATATCAAGATTAATGCTGATTCTTATGTAAATTGTTTTGTACAATCATATGATTACATTTAAAATTGATTCAGATAAATATAAATGACTGTACTAAAAGACCAAAAACTGCGCATTTAGTGTATTTTCATGCATATCAATATTAATGCTGATTGTTATGTAAATTGATGTGTAGAATCATATGGTCTCATTTCAAATTGACTCCGAGCGACATAAATGAGTGTACTGAAAGCCGGAAAATTGCGCATTTAGTGTATTTTCATGCATAGCAAGATTGATGCTGATTCTTATGTAAATTGATGTGTAGAATCATATGGTCTCATTTGAAATTGATTCTGAGTAATAGAAATGACTGTACTGAAAGACCGAAAATTGCGCATTTAGTGTATTTTCATGCATATCAAGATTAATGCTGATTCTTATGTAAATTGAAGTGTAGAATCATACGGTCTCATTTAAAATAGATTCTGAGCAATATAAATGAGTGTAGTGAAAGCCGGAAAATTGCGCATTTAGTGTATTTTCATGCATATCAAGATTAATGCTGATTCTTATGTAAATTGTTGTGTAGAATCATATGGTCTCATTTAAAATTGATTCCGAGCAATGTAAATGAGTGTACTGAAAGCCCGAAAATTGCGCATTTAGTGTATTTTCATGCATATCAAGATTAATGCTGATTCTTATGTAAATTGATGTGTAGAATCATATGGTCTCATTTAAAATTGATTCTGATCAATATAAATGAGTGTACTGTAATATCAAAAATTGCGCATTTAGTGTATTTTCATGCATATCAAGATTAATGCTGATTCTTATGGAAAATGATTTGTACAATCATATGGTTACATTTAAAATTGATTCTGATAAATATAAATGATTGTACTAAAAGACCAACAACTGCGCATTTAGTGTATTTTCATGCATATCAAGATTAATGCTGATTCTTATGTAAATTGATGTGTAGAATCATATGGTCTCATTGAAAATTGATTCTGATCAATATAAATGACTGTACTGAAAGACCGAAAATTGCGCATTAAGTGTATTTTCATGCATATCAAGATTAATGCTGGTTCTTATGTAAATTGATGTGTAGAATCATATGGTTTCATTTAAAATTGATTCTGATCAATATAAATGAGTGTACTGAAAGCCCGACAATTGCGCATTATTGTATTTTCATGCATATCAAGATTAATGCTGATTCTTATGTAAATTGATGTGTAGAATCATACGGTCTCATTTAAAATAGATTCTAAGCAATATAAATGAGTGTACTGAAAGCCGGAAAATTGCGCATTTAGTGTATTTTCCTGCATATCAAGATTAATGCAGATTCTTATGTAAATTGATGTGTAGAATCATATGGTCTCATTTAAAATTGATTCCGAACAATGTAAATGAGTGTACTGAAAGCCCGAAAATTGCGCATTTAGTGTATTTTTATGCATATCAAGATTAATGCTGATTCTTATGTAAATTGATGTGTAGAATCATATGGTCTCATTTAAAATTGATTCTGAGCCATAGAAATGACTGTACTGAAAGACCGAAAATTGCGCATTAAGTGTATTTTCATGCATATCAAGATTAATGCTGATTCTTATGTAAATTGATGTGTAGAATAATATGGTTTCATTTAAAATTGATTCTGATCAATATAAATGAGTGTACTGAAAGCCCGACAATTGCGCATTTAGTGTATTTTCCTGCATATCAAGATTAATGCTGATTCTTATGTAAATTGATGTGTAGAATCATATGGTCTCATTTAAAATTGATTCCGAACAATATAAATGAGTGTACTGAAAAGCCCGAAAATTTCGCATTTAGTGTATTTTCATGCATATCAAGATTAATGCTGATTCTTATGTAAATTGATGTGTAGAATCATATGGTCTCATTTAAAATTGATTCTGATCAATATAAATGAGTGTACTGAAATATCAAAAACTGCGCATTTAGTGTATTTTCATGCATATCAAGATTAATGCTGATTCTGATGTAAATTGATGTGTAGAATCATACGGTCTCATTTAAAATTGATTCTGAGCAATATAAATGAGTGTACTGAAAACCCGAAAATTTCGCATTTAGTGTATTTTCATGCATATCAAGATTAATGCTGATTCTTATGTAAATTGATGTGTAGAATCATGTGGTTTCATTTAAAATTGATTCTGAGCAATATAAATGAGTGTACTGAAAGCCCGAAAATTGCGCATTTAGTGTACTTTCATGCATATCAACATTAATGCTGATTCTTATGTAAATTAATGTGTAGAATCATATGGTTTCATTAAAAATTGATTCTGAGCAATATAAATGAGTGTACTGAAAGCCGGAAAATTGCGCATTTAGTGTATTTTCATGCATATCAAGATTAATGCTGATTCTTATGTAAATTGATGTGTAGAATCATATGGTTTCATTTAAAATTGATTCTGAGCAATATGAATGAGTGTACTGAAAGCCCGAAAATTGCGCATTTAGTGTATTTTCATGCATATCAAGATTAAAGCTGATTCTTATGTAAATTGATGTGTAGAATCACTTGGTGTCATTTAAAATTGATTCTGAGCAATATATATGAATGTACTGATAGCCCGAAAATTGCGCATTTAATGTATTTTCATGGATATCAAGATTAATGCTGATTCTTATGTAAATTGATGTGTAGAATTATATAATCTCATTTAAAATTGATTCTGAGCAATATAAATGTGTGTACTGAAAACCGAAAATTGCGCATTAATGTATTTTCATGCCTATTAAGATTAATGCTGATTCTTATGCAAATTGATGTGTAGAATCATATGGTCTCACTTAAAACTAATTCTGAGCGACATAAATGAGTGTACTGAAAGCCCGAAAATTGCGCATTTAGTGTATTTTCTTGCATATCAAGATTAATGCTGATTCTTATGTAAATTGATGTGTAGAATCATATGGTCTCATTTAAGATTGATTCTAAGCAATATAAATGAGTGTACTGAAAGACAGAAACTGCGCATTTAGTGTATTTTCATGCATTTCAAGATTAATGCTGATTCTTATGTAAATTGATCTGTAGAATCATATGATTTCATTTAAAATTGATTCTGAGTAATATAAATGAGTGTACTGAAAGCCCGAAAATTGCGCATTTAGTGTATTTTCATGCATATCAAGATTAATGCTGATTCTTATGTAAATTGTTTTGTACAATCATATGATTACATTTAAAATTGATTCAGATAAATATAAATGACTGTACTAAAAGACCAAAAACTGCGCATTTAGTGTATTTTCATGCATATCAATATTAATGCTGATTGTTATGTAAATTGATGTGTAGAATCATATGGTCTCATTTCAAATTGACTCCGAGCGACATAAATGAGTGTACTGAAAGCCGGAAAATTGCGCATTTAGTGTATTTTCATGCATAGCAAGATTGATGCTGATTCTTATGTAAATTGATGTGTAGAATCATATGGTCTCATTTGAAATTGATTCTGAGTAATAGAAATGACTGTACTGAAAGACCGAAAATTGCGCATTTAGTGTATTTTCATGCATATCAAGATTAATGCTGATTCTTATGTAAATTGAAGTGTAGAATCATACGGTCTCATTTAAAATAGATTCTGAGCAATATAAATGAGTGTAGTGAAAGCCGGAAAATTGCGCATTTAGTGTATTTTCATGCATATCAAGATTAATGCTGATTCTTATGTAAATTGTTGTGTAGAATCATATGGTCTCATTTAAAATTGATTCCGAGCAATGTAAATGAGTGTACTGAAAGCCCGAAAATTGCGCATTTAGTGTATTTTCATGCATATCAAGATTAATGCTGATTCTTATGTAAATTGATGTGTAGAATCATATGGTCTCATTTAAAATTGATTCTGATCAATATAAATGAGTGTACTGTAATATCAAAAATTGCGCATTTAGTGTATTTTCATGCATATCAAGATTAATGCTGATTCTTATGTAAATTGATTTGTAGAATCAAATGGTCTCATTTAAAATTGATTCTGAGCAATATAAATGAGTGTACTGAAAGCCCGAAAAGTTCGCATTTAGTGTATTTTCATGCATATCAAGATTAATGCTGATTCTTTCGTAAATTGATGTGTAGAATCATGTGGTTTCATTTAAAATTGATTCTAAGCAGTATAAATGAGTGTACTGAATGCCCGAAAATTGCGCATTTAGTGTATTTTCATGCATATCAAGATTAATGCTGATTCTTATGTAAATTTATGTGTAGAATCATATGGTTTCATTTAAAATTGATTCTGACCAATATAAATGCGTGTACTGAAAGCCCGAAAATTGCGCATTTAGTGTATTTTCATGCATATCAAGATTAATGCTGATTCTTATGTAAATTGATGTGTAGAATCATATAATCTCATTTAAAATTGATTCTTAGCAATATAAATGAGTGTACTGAAAGCCCGGAAATTGCGCATTTAGTGTATTTTCATGCATATCAAGATTAATGCTGATTCTTGTGTAAATTGATGTGTAGAATCATATGGTCTCATTTGAAATTAATTCTGAGCAATATAAATGAGTGTACTGAAAGTCCAGAAACTGCGCATTTAGTGTATTTTCATGCATATCAAGATTAATGCTGATTCTTATGTATATTGATGTGTAGAATAATACGGTCTCATTTAAAGTTGATTCTGAGCAATATAAATGAGTGTACTGAAAGCCCGAAAATACGCATTTAGTGTATTTTCAAGCATATCAAGATTAATGCTGATTCTTATGTAAATTGATGTGTAGAATCATATGGTTTCATTTAAAATTGAATCTGAGCAATATAAATGAGTGTACTGAAAGCCCGAAAATTGCGCATTTAGTGTATTTCATGCATATCAAGATTAATGCTGATTCTTATGTAAATTGATGTATAGAATCATATGGTCTCATTTATAATAGATTCTGAGCAATATAAATGAGTGTGCTGAAAGCCGAAAATTGCGCATTTAATGTATTTTCATGCATATCAAGATTAATGCTGATTCTTATGTAAATTGATTTGTAGAATCATATAAACTCATTTAAAATTGATTCTGATCAATATAAATGAGTGTACTGAAAAGCCCGAAAATTGCGCATTTAGTGTATTTTCACGCATATCAAGATTAATGCTGATTCTTTATAAATTGATGTGTAAAATCATATGGTCTCATTTGAAATTAATTCTGAGCAATATAAATGAGTGTACTGGAAGACCAAAAACTGCGCATTTAGTGTATTTTCATGCATATCAAGATTAATGCTGATTCTTATGTAAATTGATGTACAGAATCATACGGTCTCATTTTAAATTGATTCTGAGCAATATAAAAGACTGTACTGAAATCCCGAAAATTGCGCATTTAGTGTATTTTCATGCATATCAAGATTAATGCTGATTCTTATGGAAATTGATGTGTAGAATCATATGGTCTCATATAAAATTGATTCTGAGCAATATAAATGAGTGTACTGAAAGCCCGAAAATTGCGCATTTAGTGTATTTTCATGCATATCAAGATTAATGCTGATTCTTATGTAAATTGATGTGTAGAATCATATGGTTTCATTTAAAATTGATTCTGAACAATATAAATGAGTACTGAAAGCCCGAAAATCGCGCATTTAGTGTATTTTCATGCATATCAAGATTAATGCTGATTCTTATGTAAATTGATGTGTAGAATCACATGGTTTCATTTAAAATTGATTCTGAGCGATATAAATGAGTGTACTGAAAGCCCGAAAATTGCGCATTTAGTGTATTTTCATGCATATCAAGATTAATGCTGATTCTTATGTAAATTGATGTGTAGAATCATACGGTCTCATTTCAAATTGATTCTAAGCAATATAAATGAGTGTACTGAAAGCCCGAAAATTGCGCATTTAGTGTATTTTCTTACATATCAAGATTAATGCTGATTCTTATGTAAATGGTTGTGAAGAATCATATGGTTTCATTTAAAATTGATTCTGAGCAATATAAATGAGTGTACTGAAATCCCGAAAATTGCGCATTTAGTGTATTTTCATGCATATCTTAAGATTAATGCTGATTCTTATGTGAATTGATTTGTAGAATCATATAAACTCATTTAAAATTGATTCTGATCAATATAAATGAGTGTACTGAAAGCCGAAAATTGCGCATTTAGTGTATTTTCATGCATATCAAGATTAATGCTGATTCTTTATAAATTGATGTGTAAAATCATATGGTCTCATTTGAAATTAATTCTGAGCAATATAAATGAGTGTACTGGAAGACCAAAAACTGCGCATTTAGTGTATTTTCATGCATATCAAGATTAATGCTGATTCTTATGTAAATTGATGTACAGTATCATACGGTCTCATTTTAAATTGATTCTGAGCAATATAAAAGACTGTACTGAAATCCCGAAAATTGTGCATTTAGTGTATTTTCATGCATATCAAGATTAATGCTGATTCTTATGGAAATTGATGTGTAGAATCATATGGTTTCATTTAAAATTGATTCTGAACAATATAAATGAGTACTGAAAGCCCGAAAATTGCGCATTTAGTGTATTTTCATGCATATCAAGATTAATGCTGATTCTTATGTAAATTGATGTGTAGAATCACATGGTTTCATTTAAAATTGATTCTGAGCGATATAAATGAGTGTACTGAAAGCCCGAAAATTGCGCATTTAGTGTATTTTCATGCATATCAAGGTTAATGCTGATTCTTATGTAAATTGATGTGTAGAATCATACGGTCTCATTTCAAATTGATTCTAAGCAATATAAATGAGTGTACTGAAAGCCCGAAAATTGCGCATTTAGTGTATTTTCATACATATCAAGATTAATGCTGATTCTTATGTAAATGGTTTTGAAGAATCATATGGTTTCATTTAAAATTGATTCTGAGCAATATAAATGAGTGTACTGAAAGCCCGAAAATTGCGCATTTAGTGTATTTTCATGCATATCAAGATTAATGCTGATTCTTATGTAAATTGATGTGTAGAATCATATGGTTTCATTTAAAATTGATTCTGAGCAATATAAATGAGCGTACTGAAAGCCCGAAAATTGCGCATTTAGTGTATTTTCATGCATATCAAGATTAATGCTGATTCTTTATAAATTGATGTGTAAAATTATATGGTCTCATTTGAAATTAATTCTGAGCAATATAAATGAGTGTACTGGAAGACCAAAAACTGCGCATTTATTGTATTTTCATGCATATCAAGATTAATGCTGATTCTTATGTAAATTGATGTACAGAATCATACGGTCTCATTTTCAATTGATTCTGAGCAATATAAAAGACTGTACTGAAATCCCGAAAATTGCGCATTTAGTGTATTTTCATGCATATCAAGATTAATGCTGATTCTTATGTAAATTGATGTGTAGAATCATATGGTCTCATATAAAATTGATTCTGAGCAATATAAATGAGTGTACCGAAAGCCCGAAAATTGCGCATTTAGTGTATTTTCATGCATATCAAGATTAATGCTGATTCTTATGTAAATTGATGTGTAGAATCATATGGTTTCATTTAAAATTGATTCTGAACAATATAAATGATTACTGAAAGCCCGAAAATTGCGCATTTAGTGTATTTTCATGCATATCAAGATTAATGCTGATTCTTATGTAAATTGATGTGTAGAATCACATGGTTTCATTTAAAATTGATTCTGAGCGATATAAATGAGTGTACTGAGAGCCCGAAAATTGCGCATTTAGTGTATTTTCATGCATATCAAGATTAATGCTGATTCTTATGTAAATTGATGTGTAGAATCATATGGTCTCATTTCAAATTGATTCTAAGCAATATAAATAAGTGTACTGAAAACCGGAAAATTGCGCATTTAGTGTATTTTCATACATATCAAGATTAATGCTGATTCTTATGTAAATGGTTGTGAAGAATCATATGGTTTCATTTAAAATTGATTCTGAGCAATACAAATGAGTGTACTGAAAGCCCGAAAATTGCGCATTTAGTGTATTTTCATGCATATCAAGATTAATGCTGATTCTTATGTAAATTGATGTGTAGAATCATACGGTCTCATTTCAAATTGATTCTAAGCAATATAAATGAGTGTACTGAAAGCCCGAAAATTGCGCATTTAGTGTATTTTCTTACATATCAAGATTAATGCTTATTCTTATGTAAATGGTTGTGAAGAATCATATGGTTTCATTTAAAATTGATTCTGAGCAATATAAATGAGTGTACTGAAAGCCCGAAAATTGCGCATTTAGTGTATTTTCATGCATATCAAGATTAATGCTGATTCTTATGTAAATTGATTTGTAGAATCATATAAACTCATTTAAAATTGATTCTGATCAATATAAATGAGTGTACTGAAAGCCCGAAAATTGCGCATTTAGTGTATTTTCATGCATATCAAGATTAATGCTGATTCTTTATAAATTGATGTGTAAAATCATATGGTCTCATTTGAAATTAATTCTGAGCAATATAAATGAGTGTACTGGAAGACCAAAAACTGCGCATTTAGTGTATTTTCATGCATATCAAGATTAATGCTGATTCTTATGTAAATTGATGTACAGAATCATACGGTCTCATTTTAAATTGATTCTGAGCAATATAAAAGACTGTACTGAAATCCCGAAAATTGTGCATTTAGTGTATTTTCATGCATATCAAGATTAATGCTGATTCTTATGGAAATTGATGTGTAGAATCATATGGTTTCATTTAAAATTGATTCTGAACAATATAAATGAGTACTGAAAGCCCGAAAATTGCGCATTTAGTGTATTTTCATGCATATCAAGATTAATGCTGATTCTTATGTAAATTGATGTGTAGAATCACATGGTTTCATTTAAAATTGATTCTGAGCGATATAAATGAGTGTACTGAAAGCCCGAAAATTGCGCATTTAGTGTATTTTCATGCATATCAAGGTTAATGCTGATTCTTATGTAAATTGATGTGTAGAATCATACGGTCTCATTTCAAATTGATTCTAAGCAATATAAATGAGTGTACTGAAAGCCCGAAAATTGCGAATTTAGTGTATTTTCATACATATCAAGATTAATGCTGATTCTTATGTAAATGGTTTTGAAGAATCATATGGTTTCATTTAAAATTGATTCTGAGCAATATAAATGAGTGTACTGAAAGCCCGAAAATTGCGCATTTAGTGTATTTTCATGCATATCAAGATTAATGCTGATTCTTATGTAAATTGATGTGTAGAATCATATGGTTTCATTTAAAATTGATTCTGAGCAATATAAATGAGCGTACTGAAAGCCCGAAAATTGCGCATTTAGTGTATTTTCATGCATATCAAGATTAATGCTGATTCTTTATAAATTGATGTGTAAAATTATATGGTCTCATTTGAAATTAATTCTGAGCAATATAAATGAGTGTACTGGAAGACCAAAAACTGCGCATTTATTGTATTTTCATGCATATCAAGATTAATTCTGATTCTTATGTAAATTGATGTACAGAATCATACGGTCTCATTTTAAATTGATTCTGAGCAATATAAAAGACTGTACTGAAATCCCGAAAATTGCGCATTTAGTGTATTTTCATGCATATCAAGATTAATGCTGATTCTTATGTAAATTGATGTGTAGAATCATATGGTCTCATATAAAATTGATTCTGAGCAATATAAATGAGTGTACCGAAAGCCCGAAAATTGCGCATTTAGTGTATTTTCATGCATATCAAGATTAATGCTGATTCTTATGTAAATTGATGTGTAGAATCATATGGTTTCATTTAAAATTGATTCTGAACAATATAAATGATTACTGAAAGCCCGAAAATTGCGCATTTAGTGTATTTTCATGCATATCAAGATTAATGCTGATTCTTATGTAAATTGATGTGTAGAATCACATGGTTTCATTTAAAATTGATTCTGAGCGATATAAATGAGTGTACTGAGAGCCCGAAAATTGCGCATTTAGTATATTTTCATGCATATCAAGATTAATGCTGATTCTTATGTAAATTGATGTGTAGAATCATATGGTCTCATTTCAAATTGATTCTAAGCAATATAAATGAGTGTACTGAAAACCGGAAAATTGCGCATTTAGTGTATTTTCATACATATCAAGATTAATGCTGATTCTTATGTAAATGGTTGTGAAGAATCATATGGTTTCATTTAAAATTGATTCTGAGCAATATAAATGAGTGTACTGAAAGCCCGAAAATTGCGCATTTAGTGTATTTTCATGCATATCAAGATTAATGCTGATTCTCATGTAAATTGATGTGTAGAATCATATGGTCTCATTTGAAATTGATTCTGATCAATACAAATAAGTGTACTGAAAATCCAAAAACTGCGCATTTATTGTATTTTCATGCATATCAAGATTAATGCTGATTCTTATGTAAATTGATGTGTAGAATCATATGGTTTCATTTAAAATTGATTCTGAACAATATAAATGATTACTGAAAGCCCGAAAATTGCGCATTTAGTGTATTTTCATGCATATCAAGATTAATGCTGATTCTTATGTAAATTGATGTGTAGAATCACATGGTTTCATTTAAAATTGATTCTGAGCGATATAAATGAGTGTACTGAGAGCCCGAAAATTGCGCATTTAGTGTATTTTCATGCATATCAAGATTAATGCTGATTCTTAAGTAAATTGATTTGAAGAATCATATAAACTCATTTAAAATTGATTCTGAACAATATAAATGAATACTGAAAGCCCGAAAATTGCGCATTTAGTGTATTTTGATGCATATCAAGATTAATGCTGATTCTTTATAAATTGATGTGTAAAATCATATGGTCTCATTTGAAATTAATTCTGAGCAATATAAATGAGTGTACTGGAAGACCAAAAACTGCGCATTTAGTGTATTTTCATGCATATCAAGATTAATGCTGATTCTTATGTAAATTGATGTACAGAATCATACGGTCTCATTTTAAATTGATTCTGAGCAATATAAAAGACTGTACTGAAATCCCGAAAATTGCGCATTTAGTGTATTTTCATGCATATCAAGATTAATGCTGATTCTTATGTAAATTGATGTGTAGAATCATATGGTCTCATTTGCAATTGATTCTAAGCAATATAAATGAATGTACTGAAAGCCCGAAAATTGCGCATATAGTGTATTTTCATGCACATAAAGATTAATGCAGATTTTTATGTAAATTGTTGTGTAGAATAATATGGTCTCATTTAAAATTTATTCTGAGCAATACAAATGAGATTACTGAAAGCACGAAAATTGCCAATTTAGTGTATTTTCATGCATATCAAGATTAATGCTGATTCTTATGTAAATTGATGTGTAGAATCATATGGTCTCATTTAAAATTGATTCTGATCAATATAAATGAGTGTTCTGAAAGACCAAAAACTGCACATTTCGTGTATTTTCATGCATATCAAGTTTATTGCTGATTCTTATGTAAATTGATGTGTAGAATCATATGGTCTCATTTCAAATTGATTCTAAGCAATGTAAATGAGTGTACTGAACGCCCGAAAATTGCGCATTTATTGTATTTTCATGCATATCAAGATTAATGCTGATTCTTATGTAAATTGATGTGTAGAATCATATGGTCTCATTTCAAATTGATTCTAAGCAATATAAATGAGTGTACTGAACGCCCGAAAATTGCGCATTTAGTGTATTTTCATGCATATCAAGATTAATGCTGATTCTTATGTAAATGGATGTGTAAAATCATATGGTTTCATTTAAAATTGATTCTGAGCAATATATATGAGTGTACTGAAAGACAGAAAATTGCGCATTTAGTGTATTTTCATGCATATCAAGATTAATGTTGATTCTTATGTAAATTGATGTGTAGTAGCACATGGTCTCATTTAAAATTGATTCTGAGCAATATAAATGAGTGGACCGAAAGCCCGAAAATTGCGCGTTTAGTATATTTTCATGCATATCAAAATTAATCCAGATTCTTGTGTAAATTGATGTGTAGAAGCATATAGTCTCATTTGAAATTGATTCTGATCAATATAAATGAGTGTACTGAAAGACCAAAACCTGCGCATTTAGTGTATTTTCATGCATATCAAGATTAATGCTGATTCTTATGTAAATTGATGTGTAGAATCATACGGTCTCATTTAAAATTTATTCTGAGCAATATAAATGAGAGTACTGAAAGCTCGAAAATTGCGCATTTAGTGTATTTTCATGCATATCAAGATTAATGCTGATTCTTATGTAAATTGATGTGTAAAATCATATGGTCTCATTTGAAATTAATTCTGAGCAATATAAATGAGTGTACTGAATGTCCAAATACTGCGCATATATTGTATTTTCATGCATATCAAGATTAATGCTGATTCTTATGTAAATTGATGTGTAGAATCATATGGTCTCATTTAAAATTGGTTCTGATCAATATAAATGAGTGTACTGAAAGACCAAAAACTGCGCATTTAGTGTATTTTCATGCACCTCAGGATTAACGTGGATTCTTATGTAAATTGATGTGTAGAATCATATGGTTGCATTTAAAATTGATTCTGAGCAATATAAATGAGTGTACTGAAAGCCCGAAAATTGCGCATGTAATGTACTTTCATGCATATCAAGATTAATACTGATTCTTATGTAAATTGATGTGTAGAATCATATAGACTCATTTAAAATTGATTCTAAGCAATATCAATGAGTGTACTGAAAGCCCGAAAATTGCTCATTTATTGTATTTTCATGCATATCAAGATTAATGCTGATTCTTATGTAAATTGATGTTTAGAATTATATGGTCTCATTTAAAATTGATTCTGAGCAATATAAACGAGACTACTGAAAGCCCAACTATGGCGCATGTAGTGTATTTTCATGCATAACAAGATTAATGATGATTCTTGTGTAAATTGATGTGTAGCATCATATGGTCTCATTTGAAATTAATTCTGATCAATATAAATGAGTGAGAAAGACCAAAAACTGCGCATTTAGTGTATTTTCATGCATATCAAGATTAATGCTGATTCTTATGTAAATTGATGTGTAGAATCATATAATCTCATTTAAAATTGATACTAAGCAATATAAATGAGTGTACTGAAAGCACGAAAATTGCTCATTTATTGTATTTTCATGCATATCAAGATTAATGCTGATTCTTGTGTAAATTGATGTGCAGAATCATATGGTCTCATTTGAAATTAATTCTGATCAATATAAATGAGTGTACTGAGAGACCAAATACTGCGCATTTAGTGTATTTTCATGCATATCAAGATTAATGCTGATTCTTATGTAAATAGATGTGTAGAACCATACGGTCTCATTTAAAATTGATTCTGAGCAATATAAATGAGTGTACTGCAAGCCCGAAAATTGCGCATTTAGTGTATTTTCATGCATATCAAGATTAATGCTGATTCTCATGTAAATTGATGTGTAGTATAATATGGTCTCATTAAAATTGATTCTGAGCAATATAAATGAGTGTACTGAAAGCCCGAAAATTGCGCATTTAGTGTATTTTCATGCATATCAAGACTAATGCAGATTCTTATGTAAATTGATGTGTAGAATCATATGGTGTCACTTAAAATTGAATCTGAGCAATATAAATGAGTGTACTGAAAGCCCGAAAATTGCGCATTTAGTGTATTTTCATGCATATCAAGATTAATGCTGATTCTTATGTAAATTGATGTGTAGAATCATATGGTCTCATTTAAAATTGATTCTAATCAATATTAATGAATGTAATGAAAGCCCGAAAATTGCGCATTTAGTGTATTTTCATGCATATAAAGATTAATGCATATTCTTATGTAAATTGTTGTGTAGAATAATATGGTCTCATTTAAAATTTATTCTGAGCAATACAAATGAGTTTACTGAAAGCCCGAAAATTGCCCATTTAGTGTATTTTCATGCATATCAAGATTAATGGTGATTCTTATTTAAATTGGTGTGTAGAATCATATGGTCTCATTTAAGAATAATTTTGAGCAATATAAATGTGTGTACTGTAAGCACGAAAATTGCGCATTTAGTGTATATTCATGCATATCAAGTTTAATGCTGATTCTTATGTAAATTGATGTGTAGAATCATATGGTCTCATTTAAAATTGATTCTGAGCAATATAAATGAGTGTACTGAAAGCCCAACTATGGCGCAGTAAGTGTATTTTCATGCATATCAAGATTAATGCTGATTCTTGTGTAATTTGATGTGTAGAATCATATGGTCTCATTCAAAATTGATTCTGAATAATATAAATGAGTGTACTGAAAGCCCGAAAATTGCGCATTAGTGTATTTTCATGCATATCAAGATGAACGCTGATTCTTATGTAAATTGAGGTGTAGAATCAAATGGTCTCATTTAAAATTGATTCTGATCAATATAAATGAGTGTACTGAAAGCCTGAAAATTGCGCATTAGTGTATTTTCAAGCATATCAAGATTAATGCTGATTCTAATGTAAATTGATGTGTAGAATCATATGGTCTCATTTAAAATTGGTTCTGATCAATATAAATGAGTGTACTGAAAGACCAAAAACAGCGCATTTAGTGTATTTTCATGCATATCAAGATTAATGCAGATTCTTATGTAAATTGATGTGTAGAATCATATGGTTGCATTTAAAATTGGTTCTGAGCAATATAAATGAGTGTACTGAAAGCCTGAAAATTGCGCATTTAGTGTATTTTCATGCATATAAAGATTAATGCTGATTCTCATGTAAATTGGTGTGTAGAATCATATGGTCTCATTTAAAATTGATTCTGAGCAATATAAATGAGTGTACTGAAAAGCCGAAAATTGCGCATGTAATGTATTTTCATGCATATCAAGATTAATGCTGATTCATATGTAAATTGATGTGTAGAATCAAATAATCTCATTTAAAATTGATTATAAGCAATATAAATGAGTGTTCTGAAAGCCCGAAAATTGCGCATTTACTGTATTTTCATGCATATCAATATTAATACTAATTCTTATGTAAATTGATGTGTAGAATCATATAGTCTCATTTAAAATTGATTCTGAGCAATATAAATGAGTGTACTGAAAGCCGAAAATTGCGCATTTATTGTATTTTCATGCATATCAAGATTAATGCTGATTCTTATGTAAATTGATGTTTAGAATTATATGGTCTCATTTAAAATTGATTCTGAGCAATATAAATTGATGTGTAGAATAATATGATCTCATTGAAAATTTATTCTGAGCAATACAAATGAGTTTACTGAAAGCCCGAAAATTGCCCATTAATGTATTTTCATGCATTTCAAGATTAATGGTGATTCTTATTTAAATTGGTGTGTAGAATCATATGGTCTCATTTAAGAATAATTTTGAGCAATATAAATGTGTGTACTCTAAGCACGAAAATTGCGCATTTAATGTATATTCATGCATATCAAGTTTAATGCAGATTCTTACGTAAATTGATGTGTAGAATCATACGGTCTCATTCAAAATTGATTCTGAGCAATATAAATGAGTGTACTGAAAGCCCAACTATGGCGCAGTTAGTGTATTTTCATGCATATCAAATTAATGCTGATTCTTGTGTAATTTGATGTCTAGAATCATATGGTCTCATTTGAAATTAATTCTGATCAATATAAATGAGTGTAATGAAAGACCTAAAACTGCGCATTTAGTGTATTTTCATGCATATCAAGATTAATGCTGATTCTTATGTAAATTGATGTGTAGAATCATATGGTCTCATTTAAAATTGATTCTGAGCAATATAAATGAGTGTACTGAAAGCCGGAAAATTGCGCATTTAGTATATTTTCATGCATATCAAGATTAATGCTGATTATTATGTAAATTGATGTGTAGAATCATATGGTTTCATTTAAAATTGATTCTGAGCAATATAAATGAGTGTACTGAAAGCCCGAAAATTGTGCATTTAGTGTATTTTCAAGCATATCATGATGAACGCTGATTCTTATGTAAATTGATGTGTAGAATCAAATGGTTTCATTTAAAATTGGTTCTGATCAATATAAATGAGTGTACTGAAAATCCAAAAACTGTGCATTTAGTGTATTTTCATGCATATCAAGATTAATGCTGATTCTTATGTAAATTGATGTGTAGAATCATATGGTCTCATTTAAAATTGATTCTGAGCAATATAAATGAGTGTACTGAAAGCCTGAAAATTGCGCATTTAGTGTATTTTCAATGCATATAAAGATTAATGCTGATTCTCATGTAAATTGATGTGTAGAATCATATGGTCTCATTTAAAATTGATTCTGAGCAATATAAATGAGTGTACTGAAACCCGAAAATTGCGCATGTAATGTATTTTCATGCATATCAAGATTAATGCGGATTCATATGTAAATTGATGTGTAGAATCATATAATCTCATTTAAAATTGATTATAAGCAATATAAATGAGTGTACTGAAAGCCCGAAAATTGCTCATATAGTGTATTTTCATGCATATGATTCTACACATCAATTTACACAAGAATCAGCATTAATCTTGATATGCATGAAAATACACTAAATGCACAGTTCTTTGTCTTTCAGTACACTCGTTTATATTGCTCAGAATCAATTTCAAATGAGACCATATGATTCTACACATCAATTTACATATGAATCAGCATTAATCTTGATATGCATGAAAATACACAAAATGTGCAACTTCGGGCTTTCAGTACACTCATTAACATTGCAGAGAATCAATTTTAAATGAAAACATAAGATTCTACACATCAATTTACATAAGAATCAACATTAATCTTGATATGCATGAAAATACACTAAATGCGCAATTTTCGGGCTTTCAGTACACTCATTTATATTGCTCAGAATCAATTTTAATTGAAACCATATGATTCTACACATCAATTTACATAAGAATCAGCATTAATCTTGATATGCATGAAAATACACTAAATGCGCAATTTTCGGGCTTACAGTACACTCATTTATATTGATCAGAACCAATTTTAAATGAGACCATATGATTCTACACATCAATTTACATAAGAATCAGCATTAATCTTGATATGCATGAAAATACACTTAATGCGCAATATTCCAGCTTTTCATTACACTCATTTATATTGCTCAGAATCAATTTTAAATGAGACCGTATGATTCTACACATCAATTTACATAAGAATCAGCATTAATCTTGATATGCATGAAAATACATTAAATGCGCAATTTTCGGGATTTCAGTACACTCATTCATATTGATCAGAATCAATTTTAAATGAAACCATATGATTCTACACATCAATTTACATAAGAATCAGCATTAATCTTGATATGCATGAAAATACACTAAATGCGCAATTTTCGGGCATTCAGTACACTCATTTATATTGCTCAGGATCAATTTTAAATGAGACCGTATGATTCTACACATCAATTTAATTAAGAATCAGCATTAATCTTGATATGCATGAAAATACACTAAATGCGCAGTTTTTGGCCTTTCAGTACACTCATTTATATTGATCAGAATCAATTTTAAATGAAACCATATGATTCTACACATCACTTTACATAAGAATCAGCATTAATCTTGATATGCATGAAAATATACTAAATGCGCAATATTGCGGCTTTCAGTACACTCATTTATATTGCTCAGAATCAATTTTAAATGAAACCATAAGATTCTACAGATCAATTTACATAAGAATCAGCATTAATCTTGATATGCATGAAAATACACTAAATGCGCAATTTTCGGTCTTTCAGTACACTCGGTTTATATTGCTCAGAATCAAGTTTTTAAGTTGAAACCATATGATTCTGCTGAAAATCCAATTTACGTAAGAATCAATCAGTTAATCTTGATATGCATGAAAATACACCTAAAATGCATAAATTATAATTTTACAGTACACTCATTTATATTGATCAGAATCAATTTAAATGAAAGACCATATGATTCTACGCATCAAGTTTACATAAGAATCAGCATTAATCTTGATATGCATGAAAATACCGCTTGTGCGCAATATTATTCCAGCTTTCGGTTACTCCTCGATTTATGTTGCTCAGAATCCAATTTTAAATGAGGAACCCGTATGATTCCTACATCAATTTACCAATTTTTAAAGAAATCAAGCATTAATCTTGATATGCATGAAATACCATTAAATGTACGCAAGTTTTCAGGGTAGTTTCCAGGTGCACTCATTCATATTGATCCAGAATCAATTAAATGAAACCATTATGATTCTACACATCGTTTAACATAAGAATCAGCATTAATCTTGATATCGCAAAATGAAAAATACACCCTAAAATGCGCAAGTTTTCAGGCATTTCAAGTTTTACACTTTCATTTATTGTTACTCAGGAATCAATTTTAAATGAGACAGGTATGATTCTATGCAATTTGCCAAAATTTTTTTAAAATTCAGCATTAATCTTGATATGCGTAATGGCCCCTCTAAATACGCAGTTTTTGGCCTTTTCAATTACACTCATTTGTATTGATCAGATCAATTTTTAAATTGGAAACCATATGATTCTACACATCACTTTTTAACATAAGGAATCAGCATTAATCTTGATATGCACATGAAAATATACTAAATGCGCAATATTTTGGCGGCTTTCAGTACACTCATTTATATTGCTCCAGAATCAATTTTAAATGGAAACCATAGATTCTACAAGATCAATTTACATAAAAAGAATCAGCATTAATCTTGATATGCATGAAAATAAACACCTAAATGCGCAATTTTCAGAACTTTCAGGTACGCTTCATTTATATTGCTCAGAAACAATTTTAAATGAAACCATGTGATTCTACACATCAATTTACATAAGAATCAGCATTAATCTTGATATGCATGAAAATACACTAAATGCGCAATTTTCGGACTTTCAGTACACTCATTTATATTGCCCAAAATCAATTTTAAATGAAACCATATGATTCTACACATCAATTTACATAAGAATCAGCATTAATCTTGATATGCATGAAAATACACTAAATGCGCAATTTTCGGGCTTACAGTACACTCATTTATATTGATCAGAACCAATTTTAAATGAGACCATATGATTCTACACATCAATTTACATAAGAATCAGCATTAATCTTGATATGCATGAAAATATACTAAATGCGCAATATTCGGGCTTTCAGTACACTCATTTATATTGATCAGAATCAATTTTAAATGAGACCATATGAATCTACACATCAATTTACATAAGAATCAGCATTAATCTTGATATGCATGAAAATACACTTAATGCGCAATATTCCAGCTTTCAGTACACTCATTTATATTGCTCAGAATCAATTTTAAATGAGACCGTATGATTCTACACATCAATTTACATAAGAATCAGCATTAATCTTGATATGCATGAAAATACATTAAATGCGCAATTTTCGGGCTTTCAGTACACTCATTCATATTGGTCAGAATCAATTTTAAATGAAACCACATGATTCTACACATCAATTTACATAAGAATCAGCATTAATCTTGATATGCATGAAAATACACTAAATGCGCAATTTTCGGGCATTCAGTACACTCATTTATATTGCTCAGGAGCAATTTTAAATGAGACCGTATGATTCTACACATCAATTTACATAAGAATCAGCATTAATCTTGATATGCATGAAAATACATTAAATGCGCAGTTTTTGGCCTTTCAGTACACTCATTTATATTGATCAGAATCAATTTTAAATGAAACCATATGATTCTACACATCAATTTACATAAGAATTAACATTATTCTTGGTATGCATGAAAATATACTAAATGCGCAATATTGCGGCTTTCAGTACACTCATTTATATTGCTCAGAATCAATTTTAAATGAAACCATAAGATTCTACAGATCAATTTACATAAGAATCAGCATTAATCTTGATATGCATGAAAATACACTAAATGCGCAATTTTCGGGCTTTCAGTACACTCATTTACATTGCTCAGAATCAATTTCAAATGAGACCGTATGATTCTACACATCAACTTACATAAGAATCAGCATTAATCTTGATATGTATCAAAATAAACTAAATGCGCAATTTTCGTGCTTTCAGTACACGCATTTATATTGCTCAGAATCAATTTAAAATGAGACCACATGATTCTACACATCAATTTACATAAGAATCAGCATTAATCTTGATATGCATGAAAATACACTAAATGCGCAGTTTTTGGTCTTTCAGTACACTCATTTATATTGAGCAGAATTAATTTCAAATGAGACCATATGATTCTATACATCAATTTACATAAGAATCAGCATTAATCTTGATATGCATGAAAATACACTAAATGCGCAATTTTCGTGCTTTCAGTACACTCATTTATATTGCTCAGAATCAATTTTTAATGAGACCGTGTGATTCTACACATTAAGTTACTTAAGAATCAGCATTAATCTTGATATGCATGAAAATACACAAAATGCGCAATTTTCGGGCTTTCAGTACACTCATTTATATTGATCAGAATTAATTTTAAATGAAACCATATGATTCTACACATCAATTTACATAAGAATCAGCATTAATCTTGATATGCATGAAAATACACTAAATGCGCAATTTTCGGGCTTTCAGTACACTCATTTATATTGCTCAGGATCAATTTTAAATGAGACCGTATGATTCTACACATCAATTTACATAAGAATCAGCATTAATCTTGATATGCATGGAAATACACTAAATGCGCCGTTTTTGGCCTTTCAGTACACTCATTTATATTGATCAGAATCAATTTTAAATGAAACCATATGATTCTACACATCAATTTACATAAGAATCAGCCTTAATCTTGATATGCATGAAAATATACTAAATGCGCAATTTTCCGGTTTTCAGTACACTCATTTATATTGCTCAGAATCAATTTTAAATGAAACCATAAGATTCTACACATCAATTTACATAAGAATCAGCATTAATCTTGATATGCATGAAAATACACTAAATGCGCAATTTTCGGGCTTTCAGTACACTCATTTATATTGCTCAGAATCAATTTTGATTGAAACCATATGATTCTACACATCAATTTACATAAGAATCAGCATTAATCTTGATATGCATGAAAATACACTAAATGCGCAATTTTCCGGCTTTCAGTACACTCATTTATATTGCTCAGAATCAATTTTAAATGAGACCGTATGATTCTACACATCAACTTACATAAGAATCAGCATTAATCTTGATATGCATGAAAATACACTAAATGCGCAGTTTTGGATCTTTCAGTACAGTCATTTATATTGCTCAGAACCAATTTTAAATGAAACCATGATTCTACATCAATTTACATAAGAATCAGCATTAATCTTGATATGCATGAAAATACACTAAATGCGCAATTTTCCCGCTTTCAGTACACTCATTTATATTGCTCAGAATCAATTTTAAATGAGACCATATGATTCTACACATCAATTTACATAAGAATCAGCATTAATCTTGATATGCTTTAAAATACACTAAATGCGCAATTTTCGGACTATCAGTACACTCATTTATATTGCTCAGAATCAATTTTAAATGAAACCATATGATTCTACACATCAATTTACAAAAGAATCTTCATTAATCTTGATATGTATGAAAATAAACTAAATGCGCAATTTTCGTGCTTTCAGTACACGCATTTATATTGCTCAGAATCAATTTAAAATGAGACCACATGATTCTACACATCAATTTACATAAGAATCACCATTAATCTTGATATGCATGAAAATACACTAAATGCGCAGTTTTTGGTCTTTCGGTACACTCATTTATATTGAGCAGAATTAATTTCAAATGAGACCATATGATTCTATACATCAATTTACATAAGAATCAGCATTAATCTTGATATGCATGAAAAATACACTAAATGCGCAATTTTCGTGCTTTCAGTACACTCATTTATATTGCTCAGAATCAATTTTAAATGAGACCGTGTGATTCTTTCACATTAAGTTACTTAAGAATCAGCATTAATCTTGATATGCATGAAAATACACAAATGCGCAATTTTCGGGCTTTCAGTACACTCATTTATATTGATCAGAATTAATTTTAAATGAAACCATATGATTCTACACATCAATTTACATAAGAATCAGCATTAATCTTGATATGCATGAAAATACACTAAATGCGCAATTTTCGGGCTTTCAGTACACTCATTTATATTGCTCAGGATCAATTTTAAATGAGACCGTATGATTCTACACATCAATTTACATAAGAATCAGCATTAATCTTGATATGCATGGAAATACACTAAATGCGCAGTTTTTGGCCTTTCAGTACACTCATTTATATTGATCAGAATCAATTTTAAATGAAACCATATGATTCTACACATCAATTTACATAAGAATCAGCCTTAATCTTGATATGCATGAAAATATACTAAATGCGCAATTTTCCGGTTTTCAGTACACTCATTTATATTGTTCAGAATCAATTTTAAATAAAACCATAAGATTCTACACATCAATTTACATAAGAATCAGCATTAATCTTGATATGCATGAAAATACACTAAATGCGCAATTTTCGGGCTTTCAGTACACTCATTTATATTGCTCAGAATCAATTCTGATTGAAACCATATGATTCTACACATCAATTTACATAAGAATCAGCATTAATCTTGATATGCATGAAAATACACTAAATGCGCAATTTTCCGGCTTTCAGTACACTCATTTATATTGCTCAGAATCAATTTTAAATGAGACCGTATGATTCTACACATCAATTTACATAAGAATCAGCATTAATCTTGATATGCATGAAAATACACTAAATGCGCAGTTTTTGGCCTTTCAGTACACTCATTTATATTGATCAGAATCAATTTTAAATGAAACCATATGATTCTACACATCAATTTACATAAGAATCAGCCTTAATCTTGATATGCATGAAAATATACTAAATGCGCAATTTTCCGGTTTTCAGTACACTCATTTATATTGTTCAGAATCAATTTTAAATAAAACCATAAGATTCTACACATCAATTTACATAAGAATCAGCATTAATCTTGATATGCATGAAAATACACTAAATGCGCAATTTTCGGGCTTTCAGTACACTCATTTATATTGCTCAGAATCAATTCTGATTGAAACCATATGATTCTACACATCAATTTACATAAGAATCAGCATTAATCTTGATATGCATGAAAATACACTAAATGCGCAATTTTCCGGCTTTCAGTACACTCATTTATATTGCTCAGAATCAATTTTAAATGAGACCGTATGATTCTACACATCAATTTACATAAGAATCAGCATTAATCTTGATATGCATGAAAATACACTAAATGCGCAGTTTTTGGCCTTTCAGTACACTCATTTATTTTGATCAGAATCAATTTTAAATGAAACCATATGATTCTACACATCAATTTACATAAGAATCAGCATTAATCTTGATATGCATGAAAATATACTAAATGCGCAATTTTCCTGTTTTCAGTACACTCATTTATATTGATCAGAATCAATTTTAAATTAAACCATAAGATTCTACACGTCAATTTACATAAGAATCAGCATTAATCTTGATATGCATGAAAATACACTAAATGCGCAATTTTCGGGCTTACAGTACACTCATTTATATTGATCAGAATCAATTTTAAATGAGACCGTATGATTCTACACATCAATTTACATAAGAATCAGCATTAATCTTGATATGCATGAAAATACACTAAATGCGCAATTTTCGGGCTTTCAGTACACTCATTTATATTGCTCAGAATCAATTTTAAATGAAACCATATGATTCTACACATCAATTTACATAAGAATCAGCATTAATCTTGATAGGCATGAAAATACACTAAATGCGCAATATTCCAGCTTTCAGTACACTCATTTATATTGCTCAGAATCAAATTTAAATGAAATCATATGATTCTACACATCAATTTACTTAAGAATCAGCATTAATCTTGATATGCATGAAAATAC